>ML780055.1:482570-511548 GCA_009831015.1 Picea engelmannii
GATTAGTGAATAAATCTGACCAGACTGTCTAATCCTGGTCAGATAGCCCTTAGGTAGAGTAATTTCTTAACCCAACAGTTTAATCTGGGTTAATTGTCCTAGGAAGATAGGTTAGCATGTAGGTCAGTTGCTTTATTGTTCAATTCCATTAGAACCAGCTTGAAATCAAGATTACACCATGTTCTAAATGCTTAAAAATAAGTCGTTCTAAGTCCCATGGGGGTGTTCCTTGTAAAATTGAAGAAAAAACCCATAAAATGGATTTATCCTAAGTTTTCCCCAAGTGCATATGTCTTTCGCTCATGATCTATGTTTCTTGCACTTATCAATGGTCTCGATCATGGCGCTAAGATCTACAGCTCACAGTGCATTCCGGACCCCCTGGACCATTCTGCTTTTAACTGGAGGGGGTCCGAAATTGATAATATCATGGGCGCCCATCTAGATGGCCCAGAATGGAGCACTTAAATCTATGATCCACATTGGATTCCAGACCTCCCCTTCCATTCTGCCTTTAATGTTGGGGGGGGTCCGGAATGGGTACTAAAGAGCGTGCTCAGATCTGCAGCCAAGAAACAAATGCGCAAATCAATGGATCACAATGGATTTCGAACCCCCCCTGGTGTCCTGCTTTTAACCGAGGGGGGGGGGGTCCGGAATGGATATTTCCCTTAGGCGGGCCCCTGGTCATGCATGGAGATAGCCTATCGGTCCTCAATCCCACAAATTCTATCTGACAGCCACGTCACTCATAGACGCCATCCTCCACTGAGTCCACTTGTCCCACTTGTTCTTGGGGTCGTGTCCCATCCCATGACTGTTGTCAGTCCCTGCTGTCATTCATTTACCCTTTCCACTCATGAACAGCCCCTTATGGAAACTTTCACTTCCCATCACCTCCAATCCCTAGCAGCCACGTCAACCATCCGTATGTTTTGACCATCGTCACCTACCATATCACCCCCAAGTGGCCCGTTGTCCATTAATAACTGGCTAATATACCCATTGTTATGCTAACCGTTTTCCCCTGTCCAACCAACCCAGTTTTAAATAAAACTATCGTTTTCCCTCTTCATGCATTATTCGTCCATCGCACCAGAAAATTTTACTCTTATGCCTCCATTACTTTTTCGCCACCTTCATCTACAGTCAGTCTACCCCACTAATATCGTGTCTATTGAAGGTACAGTTGCTGAAATGGTGTCAAATCCAAGACAAGTGGAAGGAGAAGAGAATCCTTTTCTTCCTCCCCCTGTCGACCTGGACAAAATTCCCTTGGTCAATAATGATCGATTGAAAACAGATACCATTTGCGACTTCGAATTTTCGGATCTTCAGTCATGGCTCCGGGAGGTGTTCCTGGACCAGAGCGACAAAATTGGACTCTGGGAGTCCAATTTGCCCTTGTATCTCTTTCCCCAGATTCATCATTTCCCCGAATTCGCCCTCAAATTCCAAGCCCATTACATCCCCGACCAGAAGGCCATCGTCTCTTCATCTGGTGACATCCTTTTCTTCATCACTCCCGAAGACATTGACCAGATGATGCAAATTCCCCGTGCTGAATCTGCGTCCCCTTTCAATTTAGAAATCCTCACTGAGTTATATCAGAAAATGACCTTTCCTCAGAGAGATCAGATACTCGAGATTTTCCTCCCCACATCTGCTCCACTCCCTTCCACCAATCCCCCTTACCCTTCTTCCATGTTCTCCACCAAGGGAAATCAAATCATTTCTTCCCTGTGTGCCCTGCTTGGTTACTATTCTGACCAATGGGTAGATGAGCCCATCCTGGGTTTTCTGTCCATTTTCTCAAATGATGAAAAGCCCACAACGCAGTTTGACTACAACACCTTCTTGGCCGATAATATTCATGAACAATTCGTGAATTTTGGCATAGAGGGGATGTTCATATATTCTTCTATACTGGCGTACATGTTCGTTTATTTTCAAGCTGGCAGATTCAGTTTCTCCATGCAGAAGATGGACGCAGACGGAAGGCCCCAGCCAGTCACCGCACGAACTTCTCTCCTGAAGCATAACTCCACAGAGTATAGCTTCAAGGTTTTCATTGATCTATTCTATCACCCGGTGGTAAGCATGTTGAGCGGAAGGCCTGAGCCACGAATAAATGAAGAATTCTAGAGAATTCTACATCTCTCGGACAATGCAAAGACAGGAGATTGGTTCCTGTATCAGAATCACACTGATATTAGAGTTTTCGAGTGCGAAGTGGCACCCTACAAGCTGCCATAATATGTACCGCAATTGTGAATCAAGGGGCAGATTGGTTCTTTCATCTGCAATAGTGGAGGCGTAGGGGAAGAAGAAGATAGAATGTTGAAAGAGATGAAATTCTTTATGAGTTTCACCTGGTACTATGATCCATGCGAGATCATTTTGGAAATGAGGGTGAAAAATAAGAATGTCCCGTATGCTCATGAGTCCAAGCCAGAGATCGAGAAATTTGCAAATCAGACAGTATGGGTGCCTGACACTTTGATGGGCGTGGAACAGCAAGTTGAAGTGGAACATCAGGTGCCCTCGACGAGTGTGCCACCCACTACCACACCTCAGTTCCCCAAGGAGAAGAGGCCTCGACAGGAGTCGTCTCCTCCTATAACAGAGGTGTCATCAGAGGAGTTCCAGATGCACACCAAGAGGCCAAACACAGTTTCAACACCTGGCACGACAATAGAACAAGAAGTCCCATCTACCACAGTTGCTACCACAGGGGACAAGCTAGTCATCCTACCTTTCGGTTCGAGCCATCACAAAGCAATCACAACAGAAATACCAAAGATATCCACAGATTCTCCCCTGGATACTCAGCCAAGCAAAACTGGGCCCAAGTTGGGCATTTTCGAAAAATATGAATTAATCAAGAAAAAGAACCAGACCCTCACTAGCAGTACTTATGCCTAGTTTCGGAAGCAGTTGTCCACAGCTCAGCATAGGCTTCTTTCGACATTTGACACAGAAAAGGGTAGGATGCATATGGCTTATCTCCAAGCACATGTGTCGGATCCCAAGGTGATCTCAGATTACAAAAGGGATACTTTCGAGTTCCAGGCGAAGGACGTGCATCCAGCAGATCAGATGGATCTGCACAAACAAACTGGGGAGATGGTTTTTCACACATTGGCCCACACTTCAGCTTCTGCAGCAAAGTTTCAGGTGTCTTTGAACAATGCTCAGACACAACTCAAGCTGGAGAAAATATCATCTTTCGTGAAATACAACAGAATCAAGACGTTGGAGGAGCTGGTCCTCAAGATTGGTTATGACCCTGCGAACATCAAGGTTGCTGAAGAGATGATTAAAAATAAAAATGATGACATTGCATCCTTAAGAAAACAGCTGAAGCTCCCGCCCACAGAGGACTCACAGGCAAAGGAGATAGCAGAAAAGGAAGGTGAGAAGGATGAGATGCTAAAGTTACTCATGGAGCAGAATGCTCAGCTCAAAGAGATGGAGGCTGAGATGGAGAGACTGCTAAAGGAGAAAGAGCAGATGAAGCCAATGGAAGGCATTCCATTGAGTGTTATCCCAATTGCAGGAGTGAGCACAACAACAGTGACATTGATACCATCTACAACACCAGTGTCACTACCAGAAGGAACAACAGACCTTGCCAAGTCCATGGAGAAGATGAACCTACAAGAAACAGAAATCAGCGGGCTTAAGAAAGAAGTGGAGAACCTCCAATAGCTCAAGACTTCCTTCCAGACAAGCCTATCCAAAGAAAAGCAGGTAAATGAGCATATCAGGAAGGAGTTACAGCAGCTCCAAAAGCAGACAATGGCAGAGAAAACTTTGGCTGAGGTCAAAGAGATTGTATGGATAGATATTACCAAGTCCATAAATGAAATCTGGCCAATGATTCAAATCATGTTTGAACAAAATGAGTTGCTTCAGAGGAGAAAATAAGCAGTTGAGAAAATCAGAGTGGAGCTGGGAGACATGCCAGCACAAGCAAATGAGATCATCAGGTTCCTGAATTCCAAGACCAGAGAGGAACTAGAAGAACTAAAGATTGAGGACAGAATAGAAACTATATTGGAGGTTAAAAGGGTTTTAATCAAGATAAGTCTAATGCTTCAGCTTGAGGAAAAAGTTCAAGTCATGGATCAAGGAGTACAGAGATTTTTCAATAAGATATATGTTCTCCAAAAGAAAGGCCTACCTGGTCTGAAGGTCATTAATGACAAACTATTGACACTCCCTGATTACAAGAAGAGGTTGACTGAAGTGTCTAAGGACAGTTCCAAGTTTGCAGGGATACAAGGGAGCATCAGAGGCAAAGCATTCATGGATGCCCTGCAGTTGGATATTAGTATCCAACACGAGATTAATCACATATTCATCATCAAGCCTACTTTTGCTAAGTATACAGACATGGATGAAGTGTATCAGAGATTACTTAAAGTCACAGTGCCAAGTCATCTCAGATGGGAAGAACTTTGTGATATATTAGATTAGCGGATGAGTTGTCACCATCCAGTCATCCGTCCAGTCAGAAGAGGTTGCAAAGGCACCTCGCCAACGGCCTACCCCAGAAATTATGCATACAGTTGTATCGAGTCATCAAGCAGTTTTGATTAGTTAAATTAGTTAGACTAAAAATAGAATGAGCATGTCCTGATCAGTTATGACAGGAACGTTTGTATTTTGAATTATAAATACTTCATCTTTCGAGGTATTGAGGGTTGTTGATTCGCACACCCTATTGCTATCAAACTGTACTATTTTTGAAGAGATCGGCCATTAATAAAGAAGAGGCATTTTACAAGATTCTTGCGTATGGTCACTAGTGATGTTGAATTTCTTAGTTGAATGTTTTTCTTTCTTTGTAATAATTTTGTTTTCTGGAGCTAATATTTATGAATAGCGTAATGTTGCAGGATTTATCTTTGATACCCTGTTTCCAATTCTAAAGATTTTAATGTTTATCTTCTAATACCTTCAATTAAGAAATTCTTAACTGATTGTTAGTTGAAGTTATTTTTCTTATCTTTTCTTTTGTCCATCACTTTAATTACTAAAAATCCAGTGAGTGTATTGATCAGAATGTAGACCAGGGGTCAAAAATTTGCTCAATTTTCAAAGTGCTCGAAATGCGACGAAAACGGGGCCATTGTGTCTGTCTCGTTCTCCTGATTCTGGTGGTATATTTACTTTTGCAAACGGATTCCGTATGGAGAAGTTATCGCGATCTGTTCGCCGAGCCAAACAGGCAAAAAAAATGATGCTGACTGTATCTATCCGTACAGTCCGTACAGTGGCCACGTGGCAGGGCCGTACAGTGCTGACGTGGCAACCGTACGGTGACTTGGCAATTGGTGACGTGGCAGGCATTCATAGGCAGACAGCTGGATGAGTAATATGGTGACACGTGGAATGATGTAGGCGAATAGAAAGGTGCCACGTGGCCCAATGAAGGGCTTCCATGTGGCACCCGGTTATTGGTTGTTTGTATTGGTTTGGTTTATTAAAATTCTATTGGGTTCGTGGGGTTCAACCCCCGGACCTCTCCCCACACAAAGCTTTAACAAAGGTCAGCCCGCCAACGCGCCATTCTATTGGTTTTAATAACCATACGGTTAAAACCTTATTTCAACTCGAGTTATGTTTACAAAGGTGCGGGGGTCGGGCTGGGACTTAGCCCCAGCTCGTGGTTTCGGTGATTGCACATACGACCACACCTTGTATCAAAAGGAGTGCGCGCATATGGGTTGTTTTGTTCAAACCACGGTTACATTGTTATACCACATGACCACCGTTATTACACAGAGTTTGTGGCGTATACATTTTAAACATTGTTTAACCCACAGTCATATCGATATTACCATATGACCCTGCCACATATAAACGGTGCGCGGGGTTAATTATACAACCCACGGTTGTATTAAAATTGTATATGACCATTTCGGTTGAGAAATGGCGCGGGGTTTTTCCATTGAAACGTGACCTTTACATATATATATATGTGCGGGGGTCAAACTTTATATAAAGTCCGGTCACATGTGTAAGGTATGTGACCATTGGTTTATACCATTTGCGCAGGAGTGTTACACCCGGTGCTAGCCCGTGGACGGGTGGTTTATAACATATGACCATTGTTTTTGAAATGGCACGCGCGGATTTGAATGGGTTTTGTTTTAGTTGTGTGTTTAAATGGTCATGCCAATACACACACGCCACTTGTCACATATCCATTGAACGGTGGCAACAGGTGCCTATTTTAGCGCTGGGACGTGGCCACATGGCCCCCATGCGCCCAACACCTCTGACTTGGAGGGATTTAGTTTCGTTAACCATTTGACAAATTGGCGCATTTTTCGGGACGCACGTGTGTGCTGGGTTTTGTGACCGAAAACGCTCAGAGCTAGGTTCACTTTTCCCACAGGTGCAGAATGGCGAACCAGTAACAGAGCTTGAAGGGGAAAAAAGGCAGAAGGCATAACTTTTGGAGTTTTTGGCCAAATGAGGTGCCGAAAAAGCCCAGCTAGGGGTTTTTGGATGTTCTGAGTCCATTGGCACAGCTTTCACAGGAATTTGAAGACTTATAATGTAGGTTTTTAACCATTTAAGTTTGAGGAAGCTCCATGAAGCTTGAAGCCCTCATTGTTTGAGGCATTGCTCAGATGAGCCCATGTCCATTTTCTAAGACTAAATATTCATTATTGATTGTTTATTATGCTTTGAACACATTGGGATAGGTTTCATATCCATTGGAGGACTTTTACAGGTGTTTTTGCCTCATTGAAGCTCAGGGAAGCTTGGAGGTTACATGTAGAAGAGGTCATTGCTGGATGAGACAATATCCATTTGCAGAGTTCTAATAGTCAAATTTGAGGTTTTTATGTATTCTGAATCCAATGGTACAGTCTATAAATCCATTGGAGTTGAGCAGAGGCTTGTAAAGAGCATTTGACAAACTAATCCAAAAGAGCCAAGTCCATTGAAGGAGGCTCAAGGAGATGTATCCCAGAGAGGGGTGAACTCCTTTATCATCTTGGTATTGCTGTGATTTTGATGTGTTATTTGTTGCATTTTACATTGTTGTACATTGGTTTATAACACCTAATTAACCTTTTTAAAACCACAGTTTCTCACACATGAACATTGACAAGAAGAAGCAAGAACTAAACACATAAACTATTTTGCATATTTAACACATGAAGCAAGGTCATGTTAAGAGTTATTTTATGAGGTAGAGGGTGCTTGCATAGCATAACAAGTCAGCCTTCTATTTTCAGATCAGGTTGTATCAGAGCATAGTTTATTTTGCCCATGTATTTTCCAATGATAGCTTGAGTTTTAGCTATTGGTATTTGTGCAAGATTTGTGTTGAAGTTTGTTATCTTGCAAATATGGAGGATGCTTCAAACATTGGTAGTTCTCCTATATCTTCCAATTCTAAGTTCTTTGACAAAGAAATGTTTAATGCATTGCTAACCATGAAGGATATGGTACATGTGTTGTGGAAAGATAGGGAAGAGAGCATTGTCCTTCAAGAGCAGTTGATGGCCATGAAGGAGGAGAAAAACCAACTTCTTGAAAAGTTGCAGGAGATGGAAAATCAACTCCATGAAGCAAAAGAAACCCTTACCAAGTACATGCATGACCATGAGGTATGTAATGTTAGTTTGTCTTCAATTTCCTCTCAAGAAGAAGGCTTTGGTGTTTTTGAAAATCACACAAAAGGAATAGGGTCCAAATTATTGTTAAAAATGGGATATGAAGGTAAAGGGTTAGGCAAGCATGCACAAGGCATTGTTGAGCCTATTGTTGTTGAAGAGAGACCTAAATATTGTGGTCTTGGTTATGAACAAATTAATGAAACAAATTCCAAAGTAGAGGAAACAAATGAAAAAGTTTCAAGCACAATTTTTGTTTCAAGTTCACCTCCTCAAGAAGGTTTTCAAGGTGAAAGTTCAAGAACTTTTGTTGAAAGTTCAACCTCTTCAGCATGCAAGACTTGTATTCAAGATGAATGTAAATGCATGAAACAAAAGAGTTGTGACAGCCATGAGGACAAGAGCTGATTTGTTAGTCTTCCAAAGAAAGCTTGTAACTTTTCCAATTCACCTCCTTAAAACGGCGATAAAGGTGAATGTTCAAGGTATAAATATGCCTATAATTCTGTTTCTTTTGATTATGTTAAGCATGATAAATCTGCATGTAACAATGGAAGAAGACCATGTACATGTTGTGGTTTGTATAACCATCATGTTTCAAAATGTTGGAAGAGAATGTCCACTTTCAGGAAACTTTCCAAGCAAAGGCAACATGAAAAGAACATGCAAAATATTTGCAGTCATTGTCAGAAGAGAGGTCATCTCATTGACCAATGTTGGACATTGCATCCAACCTCTCATCCACGGCACAAGAAGCAGTTGGGTGAAAAGATTGACAAGAATGGAAGAGGAGATTCCATCATTGATGTGAGTCAAGATGATTCACAAGAAGATGACTTTCAGCAGAAGAATTCGCCATTGAGTTGGCTTGGTAAGAAATGGTTAGATTTCTTGAGTAAGTAAGGCTTACATTTTTCTGCAGTAGATGCACCTTTCAGCCTTATCTTTTCATTTTGTTGAAGTTTGACAAGTTGCAGCAGTTTGTCATAATTTGTTAGAGGCAAGTTTGCATGTGAATGCATTTTCTTTTGAATGCATACTTGTGTTATACCCCCTCGTCAAGAACATGTAAAAGAGGGGTATGCTGTCCATTTTGTTACAGCCATATACACTTTTCATATTCAGCTCTTTAGTACCCACATGCTTTGGGTTTGAGTACCTATGTTTCTACAGGAAGGAGAGTTGAAGAACTATGCACATGCATTTGGTTTTGAAAGTGCATAAACAATGAACTTGATGATAGTTCATCGTGATTGATTCATGTTTGTAACATGATTGTTTATCATGTTTGTTGACTTGTCATTTTGGGGAAGGTCGATATGTTCACATGAGTCTCGACTTGTGTCGGTTTTTAACATGACGACTATGCTGTGTCATTCATGGTTTTTGTCTTGAGTTTAGTCGATTGTATTGGATGGCTTGTAAGTCAATTTTGAGTACACTAAAGTGTAGGAAAACACCAGGTGCTTTGATGAAGTACAAGATGCGACAGTTGCTGGAAGAGAAAAAAGACTTTTCTGTCATTATTTTCAGTCTTGTGTCAATTTGTTTTCAAGATTGATGGTTTTCTTGCCTTGTGACAAGATGTCGCAGGAAAATTTTGCAGCCATTGGAGAGCGGATTGTGGACGTCCAAGAGTTCGAAAGAGGGACTCGATTCTCAGTGGGAAGGCTGGCAGTCTTCCAAGCGCAGAGAAGACAGTGGGTCAGCAACAGCCAGAGAGAAGTGGTTGAGGGACATAGTCAGTTGCAGTGCAAGGCATGTCAAAGTATTCAGGTGATTGTCGAAAAGTCTTTTCAAGTAGAATCAGTTGATATAACTTGAAAGGAGAAGAGTTTTGAAGCTCAGGTAGATGATCATAACATTTTGTGGGTCCAAAAGCCTTTCAGTGGGAAGGCATGATCAGAATCTGGACCAGGGGTCAAAAATTTGCTCAATTTTCAAAGTGCTCAGAATGCGACAAAAACAGTGCCATTGTGTCCATCTCGTTCTCCTGATTCTGGTGGTATATTTACTTTTGCAAACGGAGTCCGTATGGAGAAGTTATCGCGATCTGTTCGCCAAGCCAAACAGGCAAAAAAAATGATGCTGACTGTACCTGTCCGTACAGTCCATACAGTGGCCACGTGGCAGGGCCATACAGTGCTGACATGGTGATCGTACAGTGACTTGGAAATTGGTGACGTGGCAGGCATTCATAGGCAGACAGTTGGACGAGTAATATGGTGACACATGGCATGATGCAGGCGAATAGAAAGGTGCCACATGGCCCAATGAAGGGCTTCCACGTGGCACTCGGTTATTGGCTGTTTGTATGGGTTTGGTTTATTAAAATTTTGTTGGGTCCGTGGGGTTCGACCCCCAGACCTCTCCCCACACAAAGCTTTAACAAAGGTCAGCCCGCCAACACGCCATTCTATTGGTTTTAATAACCATACGGTTAAAACCTTATTTCAACTCGAGTTATGTTTACAAAGGCGCGGGGGTCGGGTTGGGGCTTAGCCGCAGCCCGCGGTTTCGGTGATTGCGCATACGACCACACCTTGTATCAAAAGGAGTGCGCACATATGGGTTGTTTCGTTCAAACCATAGTTACATTGTTATACCACATGACCACCGTTATTACACAGAATTTGTGGTGCATACATTTTAAACATTGTTTAACCCACAGTCATATCGGTATTACCATATGACCCTGCCACATATAAACGGTGCGCGGGGTTAATTATACAACCCACGGTTGTATTAAAATTGTATATGACCATTTTGGTTGGGAAATGGCGCGGGGTTTTTCCGTTGAAACGTGACCTTTACATATATATATATATATGTGCGAGGGTCAAACTTTATATAAAGTCCGGTCACATGTGTAAGGTATGTGACCATTGGTTTATACCATTTGCGCGGGAGTGTTACACCCGGTGCTAGCCCGTGGACGGGTGGTTTATAACATATGACCATTGTTTTTGAAATGGCGCGCGCGGATTTGAATGGGTTTTGTTTTAGTTGTGTGTTTAAACGGTCATGCCAATACACACATGCCACTTGTCACATATCCATTGAACGGTGCCAACAGGTGCCTATTTTAGCGCTGGGACGTGGCCACATGGCCCCCATGCACCCAACACCTCCGACTTGGAGGGCTTTAGTTTCGTTAACCGTTCGACAAATTGGCACATTTTGCGGGACGCACGTGTGTGCTGGGTTTTGTGACCGAAAACGCTCAGAGCTAGGTTCACTTTTCCCACAGGTGCAGAATGGCGAACCAGTAACAGAGCTTGAAGGGGAAAAATGGCAGAAGGCATAACTTTTGGATTTTTTGGCCAAATGAGGTGCCGAAAAAGCCCAGCTAGGGTTTTTTGGACGTTCTGAGTCCATTGGTACAGCTTTCACAGGCATTTGAAGACTTCTAATGTAGGTTTTTAACCATTTAAGTTTGAGGAAGCTCCATGAAGCTTGAAGCCCTCATTGTTTGAGGCATTGCTCAGATGAGCCCATGTCCATTTTCTAAGACTAAATAGTCATTCTTGACTGTTTATTATGCTCTGAACACATTGGGATAGGTTTCATATCCATTGGAGTACTTTTACAGGTGTTTTTTCCTCATTGAAACTCAGGGAAGCTTGGAGGTTACATGTAGAAGAGGTCATTGCTGGATGAGACAATATCCATTTGCAGAGTTCTAATAGTCAAATTTGGGGTTTTTATGTATTCTGAATCCAATGGTACAGTCTTTAAATCCATTGGAGTTGAGCAGCAGCTTGTAAAGATCATTTGAAAAACTAATCCCAAAGAGCCAAGTCCATTGAAGGAGGCTCAAGGAGATGTAGCCCAGAGAGGGGTGAACTCCTTTATCATCTTGGTATTGCTATGATTTTGATGTGTTATTTGCTGCATTTTAAATTGTTGTACATTGGTTTATAACACCTAATTAACCTTTTTAAAACCACATTTTCTCACACATGAACATTGACAAGAAGAAGCAAGAACTAAACACATAAACTATTTTGCATATTTAACACATGAAGCAAGGTCCTGTTAAGAGTTATTTTATGAGGTAGAGGGTGCTTGCATAGCATAACAAGTCAGCCTTCTATTTTCAGATCATGTATTATCTCGCCTTGTGAAGTTCTTCTTTGGCATTTATGGTTGTATCTTTTATCTGATTAACACATACCCCATAGCCCAATGGATGTGTAGACTGTCTCAACCAATCTAAAAAACTCTTTGACAACAAAACCAACAGTTTCGTTACCTAGCCTAATACCTGAAATTAAAAACAAAGCTAAATCATATAGAGAGATCCCTCTCTGAAGCTGGAAGGGCTAGATCCCAGCTTTAAAAGCGGTTGGATAAGGTTACCTTTGTAGATTTCTTCTTTTTCAACCTCTAGGAAATTTACCAAGTGCTAACATAATTAGCGACCATACTGGGGAATGAAATAAAACTGACAATATCACGTTTTCTTTCCCTTAAAAAGTACGTTTGATTTTGAGAAGAAAGTAATGTTTAGAGGTTGATTAACTCTGTATATATTATTTTCAGACTCATACAATTTAAAAATATATATATATATATATATATATATATATATAAAACAAAAAGAGTTATGGCTCCCAAGAAAGTTCACACTAGATCTCATCTAGACCCAGAGCCTTCTACAGCAATAGATAATCCCAAACAGTTGCTTAGGTGAAAGACCTTAGTTACCAGTTCAGTGAGTTATACTCCCCTTCATAAGTCTCCTTCTTTTTCCGGAGAACCAGATATCTTTCAAAACCTTGATCTTGATCCTTTTCTGCAACGAAACCTGATTAGAACACAGTCTGAAACCTTTGTGTCTAGGCTCGTCTTTGACCCAGCCGTGTTGACATCCGAACCCCCGAAGTCTTGTCTCCTACGACTAAACTACAAATCACTACCTCAGTACCGCTCAGTCCCTCCTCTTCCTCGTCTTCAGTCGCTACCTCTCCGACCATCCAGGTTGTCTTTCCACCTCCTCCACTCATCATGCCAGCTCGATATGCTCCTCTAGTATTGGCTACATCGCTACATTCCATGCCCCAATATTACCAAACACGACTTCCACAGTTCGAAGCAACCGGACCTCTAAATGCCCAACAACATGTGGACAAAATGAATGACTACTTTGATTTGCAAGAAGTAGACGAAGTTGACGTCCAAATGAGATTGTTTGCCCAAAGTTTGACAGGAGAAGTAAAGAAATGGTTCAAAGCTTTACTCACCACCTCAATTCCTGACCTTGTTGCGTTCCATGGAATTTTTCTTGACAGATGGGAGGTAAAGAAAAACCCTCTCCAGATACTATCAGAATACGAGACTATAAGAAGAAATCAAGGTGAGTCAGTACAGGATTACTGCACCCGTTTTAATAATTTGTACAATGTTATTCCAGCTGAAATTAAACCTCCATAGGGGCTGGCGTTGATAAAATTCCCTGATGGGTTTGATGTGGATATGTCATACCAATTAAGAGAAAGAAACTCTACCACCCTAGCAGATATGCAGAACAGTGCTATCAGTGTAGAGGCCAATCTGTTGGTGAAACGGGCCCGTCAAAGGTTAGAAAGGAGAGTCACGACCAAAGAAGAACCTTCCACGTCAACCACTAATTCCAAATTGGATTCTGCGGTCAGAACCTTGGAATTATTGATAGAAAGAATGAGTATTTCAGAAAGGAATCCTCCGAGAGACAACACACCTTCCCCTCATATTCGAAACCCCAATTTTAGAAGAAACCCTCCTCAAATTAGGCAAAGAGATCAAAGAGATCAAAGAGATCAAAGGGATCAGAGAGGTCCTGATCAGCCGATCAAGCCTCCCCTACAAGAAAACTATGTTGATGAAGGGGGGGAAGTAATTGAGGAATTGGAGGACACTCATATCAACCTCATGGGCATTCACGACAATGAGGCTATCTTCCTTACTCAAGAAGAGCAGGAACTTTTTCTACTAAATCAAACAAAGGTAAGTGAGGAAGTTGAAGATGTAGAACAACAGGCCTTTGAGAACGCTATTTTGGAGGTGCACCATCAATACAATCTATGGAGTAAGAAGACAGAAGGAAAATCCTCGAAAAAGACGACTGAAACACAGAAGGTTGTTGAGACTGAGAAAACCCTTGAGCCAACTACTGCTGAGAAAACTCCTGAAAAGACCACTGCTGAAAAGTCTTCTGAGAAGGGTAAAGTCGACACTCCAGTGAAGAAAAACATCACCATACTAAAAATACCATCACATCCCAAATTTTCACCTATTAATCCACCCAGTACTTCGGAGAGGAAGAATATGGTGGACCAACCAGAATCAATGAGTCAGGCCTGAGCTCCTGCACCTTTTAGCCTGGAGGGAGAATTGGCCAAAATAAAAATTCCTATCCCACTTAAAGAGTTGATGAACAGAGGCGGTTATCATTCACAGGTAATAAAAGCATTGGCCATTGAACCTGACATAGGAACTAAGGCCTTGACTATTGGATCAATGACTCATTCAAACACTGTGAACCTCACTGACGATCACCCCGAACTCCTTTTTGGACCGGAAGTGGATGGTCGAGACGATACTGGTGATGTAGCTCCCTTTTACATCAGTTTTAACATACATGATTTGATATTGCATAACGCTATGCTGGATTCAGGTGCCTCACATAATCTGATGCCTAAAGTAGTAATGGAAAAACTGGGATTGGAGGTCACTAGGCCTTAAAAAGATCTACACTCATTTGACTCCAGCAAAGTCAAATGTATTGGTTTGATTAAAGATTTGTGCATCACCCTGGTTCAGATTCCTTCGAAAAGCATGGTAATGGACGTTGTGGTTGCAAACATCCCGCCAAAGTATGGTATGTTTCTATCCTGGTCTTGGGGAGCTATGTTGAAAGGAACCCTGCAGCTGGATATGTCTTACGCCACTATCCCAGTGTTTTGACAACAGAGGAGGTTAGACAGAGAAACACTGATGAAGTATATGGTCAGTAGTCAAGAGAAACCTCATAATTACCCCCTTTACTCTGCTCATTCAGATTTAGATTTGTTCATCTTGTACAATGATGGTGATACGGAAGAGCAAGATACTCAACTGATAGAAGAGGTAGCTAGTCAAGAGGAATGTCCAGAAAGCAGTGAAGCAACAAAGATGAAAAATGTAATCACTGAAGATTTCCCAGCTAATTTCTAGAGTATGGATTTTGATGGAGCCGTGAGTAAAGAAGGAGCAGGAGTGGGAGTCTAGTTGCATAATCATCGAAAAAGGTATTCAGAAAATCATTCCTACAAATTAAATTTCCAGTTCACTAACAACGTTGCCGAGTATGAAGCTTTAATGCTCGTTCTGAAGCTGTTGAAAAAAGTTGGTGCTAAGCAGATAATGGTAAGGGGTGACTTTGAATTAATAATTAAGAAAATTAAAGGGGAATATGCTGCTAAAAACCCACGCCTTAGAGCCTACAGGAATGTTGTTCTTGATGCTTTGAAGTGTTTTAATGAGGTTGACTTGCAGGTAATGCCGAGAGGGAAAAATATTCTGGCCGACGGGTTGGCTACGTCAGCAGCTTCCTGCAAGATTCCTTTCCGCCAAACTCGTCATACACTGCTGAAGTGAAATGCAGACCTACAGTTCCCGATAATATCAGGTACTGGCAAGTGTTTGGAAATGACGATCAGATAGAGGACTTTCTACAATGCAAGAATGATTTTGAATGTACAAACATAGATTTAGAAAATGAAAACGAGAATGTAAATAATTTTGAGTTTGAAATAGATAGTGTGAATATTGTAGATACAGTAGATACAATAGATTCAGGAGAGTTAGGAGATGACGAAATGGATACCGATGTTTTACAATTGAAAAGCAATGTTTTACCTAGAGGGCTTGTTCCTTTAGAAGATCTCTTTAACAGTGACGATGTAGCTAAAAAAACAAAAATAGAAGCCCATGGACAAGAGGTAGAGGACTACAATATAGGGATTGAAGAGAATCCTAGGATGGTCAAACTGTCCAAATCATTACCCCCAGAACAAAATCTTAAATGCATTGAACTATTCAAAGAATATTCAGACGTTTTTTCCTGGGGCTATGAAGATTTGAAAGCCTATGACACCAGCATCATACAACACAGGATTCCCATAAAGGAAGACCAGAAACCATTTAGGAAGAAACTTAGGAGGATAAATCCCAAGTTGCTTCCCCTGATAGAAAAAGAGATTAAGAAAATGTACAATGCCAAGATCATAGTCCCACTACGTTTGTCTAAGTGGGTTTCTAATTTGGTCCCTACACATAAAAAAACCGGGGAAATCAGACTCTGCATAGATTTCTGAAATCTGAACAAATCATCCTTGAAGGATAATTACCCCTTGCCTAAAATGGATCACCTCTTGCAAAGAGTGGTCGGGTCCAGTCAAATTTCTCTGTTAGATGGTTTCTCGGGCTACAACCAGGTCCTAGTTCACCCAGACGACCAAGAAAAAACTGCTTTCACCACACCCTGGGGCACTTTCATGTATGTGAATATGCCTTTTGGTTTGATGAACGCAGGAGCCACCTTCCAGAGGGCAATGGATATCGCCTTCGTAGAATATTCAGGTAAGTTTATTGTCGTTTATCTAGATGATGTGATGGTGTTTTCTCAATCTGATGATGAACACCTGCGGCACCTTAGACAATTTTTCGAAAAGTGTAGGAGATTCGGGATTTCTTTAAATCCCAAGAAGTGTCTTTTTGGGTAAGAAGAGGGAAAATTGTTGGGACACATTATATCTAAAGATGGAATTAGAATTGACCCCAGCAGAATCGAGGCCATACTAAAGTTAGAACACCCAAGAAACCTCAAAGAACTACAGTCTTTTATAGGGAAAATTAACTTTCTTCAAAGATTCATTCCTAATCTGGTCGAGCTCCTCTGAAACATTACAAACATGCTAAAAAAGGACATAAAAATAAAATGGGACTCTGATTCCAGACAATCCTTCGAACAAGTAAAGCGAGCCCTCACAGAAGCCCCAGTTTTGATCAGTCCCGACTTCACTAAAGATT
The DNA here is from genome assembly GCA_009831015.1 of Picea engelmannii. Classification (NCBI taxonomy): domain Eukaryota; kingdom Viridiplantae; phylum Streptophyta; class Pinopsida; order Pinales; family Pinaceae; genus Picea; species Picea engelmannii. Next base: position 499,268 of record ML780055.1, read on the forward strand.
TCTATGTTTTTTCTTTCGCCTCTGAACATACTATAGCAGCGGTATTACTACAAAAGAATAGTGAAGGGTATGAACAGCCCATAGATTTCTTCAGCAAAGCTTTAAGAGATGCTGCATTGAACTACAAAATCATGGAGAAGCAAGCTTTTGCTTTGGTAAAGGCTATAAAGGACTTCAGGGTCTATATTCTTCATTCCCACACCATAGCTTATGTTACAAACGTGGTAGTAAAATATATCTTGACGCAAGACAACCCTGATGGGAGAAGGGGAAAATGGATTGCAATTATTCTAGAATATGACATAGAGATTAAGCCCACAAAACGGATCAAAGGCCAAGGCCTTGCTAAACTGATGGTTGAATCTAACTTCCAAGCTCTTGACATTAATTTTCTAGATGTGGCAGATGAACAGGGTGAGATGGCGACTCCAAACGTTAGAGAGGTATTTCTCAACTCTCCATGGTATGCAGAACTTATATTCATTTTACAAAATTTACAAGCTCCCCCTGGTTTAACTAAGACTAAAGCTAGATTTTTAAAGTTGAAGGCATTGAAATTCTATATTCTAGAAGGAAATTTGTATTGGAAAGACCCTATAGGTATTCTTTTAAATTTTTTACTGAAACATGAGGCTGATAAAGTGTTGCAAGAGTTTCATGCAGGAGAATGTGGTGGCCATTTGAACTGGAAGGTTACAGCCAACAAAATACTCAGAGCTGGATTTTACTGGCCCACCCTGTTTGCAGATGTACATCAGAAAGTAACAGCCTATCACCAGTGTCAACTATTTGGGGGAAAAAGGAAACTTCTTCCTCTACCTCTTAAACCAATTTCAGTTGAGGCTCCTTTCCAGCAATGGGGACTCAACTTCATTGGATAAATACACGCTCTGTCTTCAGGCCAACATAGGTGGATTCTTACGGCCACTGATTATTTTACCAAATGGATCGAGGTTGTACCAAGCAGGCAAGCGACTAACTATGTTATTATCAAATTTTTTGAAAATAATATTTTATCTCGTTTTGGTTGTCCTAGAAAGATCATTACTGACAATGCAGCTGCCTTTCAGTCGAAGAAGCTCATAGATTTCTGCAACCATTACCACATTGTCTTGAGGCATTCCACAGCCTACTACCCTCAGGGGAATGGTTTGGCAGAGTCCTCAAACAAAACTTTGGTAAATGTCATCAAGAAAACATTGCAGGAAAACAAAAATTCATGGCATGATAAGTTGGTATTTTCTTTATGGGCAGATAGACTGACCACCAAAAGGTCAATTGGTATGTCACCATACCAGCTGGTCTATGGTACTGAGGTTGTTTTCCCAACTTCTTTGGGATTCCCTGTCATGAAGTTACTTCAGGAGATACAAGCTGAGCCAAATGACTCCCGGAGAAGAATAAATCAAACGATTCATTTGCAGCAGACTAGAGAAGATGTTTTCAACAAAACACAAGTCATCCAAGAGAACATCAAGAAGATATTTGACAAACGAACCAAGGAGGATGATTTTGAGTTGGGATAGCTGGTGTTGACATGGGTTTCCCATAACGAGGATAAGGGAAAGAATGGGAAATTTGATAATATGTGGACAGGGCCATACATGATCCAAGCTTTCAGAGGAAACAATGCCTTTTTGCTAAACAATGTTGATGGGTCAGATCTGCCAGGAGCACCTGTGAATGGCAGAATGTTGAAACATTATGTCCCACCTCAGTAAAATATTTGAAGAACTCACTCTCCATTGTACATACCAGTTTTAATTTTCAGTTTTTACTTGCATTTTCTGAGTGAAGAACGTTAGTCGGTTGGTTGAAGCCCAAAGAGAAGGCCCTAAGCTGTTGATCGTTATTTTTCAAAATTTTCCTGAGAATAAGACCAACAAAGGCTACTAGGCAGATATGTTCAGAATGACAGGAAACTGGATTCTTGGCACTTAACATGGAAAGTACCATCCTAGGTGGAGTCGCTGTTATCACCCCATAAATTATGGGAATCAACTGATGACTTGGATATTATGGATATTATCTATATTTAGTGCTTTTACTGGCATTTGATTTTTCATCCTGCAAATAATTTGAAAAAAGGAAAAAAGGAAAAGAAAAAGAAAAAAAGAAAAAGAAAAAGGAAAAAGAAAAAGAAAAAGAAAAGAAAAAAAAAAAGAGGGCATAAAAGAATTGAAAGAAAAGCCCCATGCAATAATAGTAACTTGGCCATACCTTTCAAGCATGACCAAGTTCTTTTTAAATTTAATGTTGCTATGTTAGTGAATAAATCTGACCAGGCCGTCTAATCCTGGTCAGATAGCCCTTAGGTTAGATTAGTGAATAAATCTGACCATATTGTCTAATCCTAGTCAGATAGCCCTTAGGTAGAGTAATTTCTTAACCCAATAGTTTAATCTGGGTTAATTGTCCTAGGAAGATAGGTTAGCATGTAGGTCAGCTACTTTATTGTTCAATTCCATTAGAACCATCTTGAAATCAAGATTACACCATGCTCCAAATGCTTAAAAATAAGTCGTGCTAAGTCCCAGGGTGGTGTTCCTTGTAAAATTGAATAAAAAACCCATAAAATGGATTTATCCTAAGTTTTCCCCAAGTGCATACGTCTTTCACTCCTGATCTATGTTTCTTTCACTTATCAACGGTCTCGATCATGACGCTGAGATCTATAGCTCACAGTGCATTCTGGACCACCCCGACCATTCTGCTTTTAACCGGGGGGTGTCCAGAATTGATAATAACATGGGTGTCCATCTAGAAGACCCAGAATATAGCACTTAAATCTATGGTCCACATTGGATTCCTGACCCCCCCGTCTGTTCTGCCTTTAATGGAGTGGGGGGTCTATAATGGGTACTAAAGAGCATGCTCAGATCTGCGGCCAAGAAACAAATGCGCAGATCAATGGATCACAATGGATTTCGGTCCCCCCCTGGTGTCCTACTTTTAACCGAGGGGGGGGGGGGGGNTTCCCTTAGGCGAGCCCCTGGTCATGTGTGGCGACAGCCTATTGGTCTTCAATCCCACACATGCTATCTGACAGCCCCGTCACTCATAGACGTCATCCTCCACTGAGTCCACTTGTCCCACTTGTTCCCGGGGTCGTGTCCCATCCCATAACTGTTGTCATTCTCTGTTGTCAGTCCTTTACCCTTTCCACTCATGACCAGCCCCTTATGGCGACTTTCACTTCCCATCACCTCCAATCCCTAACAGCCACGTCAACCATCGGTATGTTTTGACCACCGTCACCTACCATATCACCCCCAAGTGGCCTGTTGTCCATTAATAACTGGATAATATACCCATTGTCATACCGACCATTTTCCCACGTCCAACCAACCCAGTTTTAAATAAAACTACCGTTTTCCCTCTTCATGCACTATTTGTCCATCGCACAAGAAAATTTTACTCTTACGCCTCCATTGCTTTTTCGCCACCTTCATCTACAGTCAGTCTACCCCACTAATATCGTGTCTATTGCAGGTACAGTTGTTGAAATGGTGTCAAAGCCAAGACAAGCAGAAGGAGAAGAGAATCCTTTTCTTCCTCTCCCTGTCGACCTAGACAAAATTCCCTTGGTCGATAAAGATCGATTGATCGCATATACCATTTGCGACTTCGACTTTTCGGATCTTCAGTCATGGCTCCGGGAGGTGTTCCTGGACCAGAGCAACGAAATTGGACTCTGGGAGTCCAATTTGCCCTTCTATCTCTTTCCCCAGATTCATCATTTCCCCGAATTCGCCCTCAAATTCCAAGCCCATTACATCCCCGACCAGAAGGCCATCGTCTCTTCATCTGGAGACATCCTTTTCTTCATCACTCCCGAAGACATTGACCAGATGATGCAAATTCCCTGTGCTGAATCTGCGTCCCCTTTCAATTTAGAAATCCTCACTGAGTTATATTAGAAAATGACCTTTCCTCAGAGAGATCAGATATTCGAGCTTTTCCTCCCCACTTCTTCTCCACTCCCTTCCACCAATCCCCCTTACCCTTCTTCCATGTTCTCCACCAAAGGAAATCAAATCATTTCTTCCCTGTGTGCCCTGCTTGGTTAATATTCTGACCAATGGGTAGATGAGCCCATCCTGGGTTTTCTATCCATTTTCTCAAACGATGAAAATCCCACAACGCAGTTTGACTACAACACCTTCTTGGCCGATAATATTCACGAACAATTCGTGAATTTTGGCACAGAGGGGATGTTCAGATATTCTTCTATACTGGCATACATGTTCGTTTATTTTCAAGCTGGCAGATTCAATTTCTCCATCCAGAAGATGGACGCAGATGGAAGGCCCCAGCCAGTCACCGTACGGACTTCTCTCCTGAAGCGTAACTCCACAGAGTATAGCTTCAAGGTTTTCATTGATCTATTCTATCACCCGGTGGTAATCATGCTGAGTGGCAGGCATGAGCCATGAATAAATGAAGAAGTCCAGAGAATTCTACATCTCTCAGACAATGCAAAGACAAGAGACTGGTTCCTGGATCAGAATCACACTGAGATCAGAGTTTTCGGGTGCGAATTGGAACCCTACAAGCTACCAAAATATGTACCGCAATTGCGAATCAAGGGGCAGATTGGTTCTTTCATCTGCAATAGTCGAGGCGCAGGGGAAGAAGCGTATAGAATGTTGAAAGAGATGAAATTATTTACGAGTTTCACCTGGCACTATGATCCATGTGGGATCATTTCGGAAATAAGGGCGAAAAATAAGAATGTCCCGTATGCTCATGAGTCCAAGCCAGAGATCGAGAAATTTGCAAATCAGACAGTATGGGTGCCTGACACTTTGATGGACGTGGAATAGCAAGTCGAAGTGGAAAATTAGGTGCCCTCGACGAGTGTGCCACTAACTACCACACCTCAGGTCCCCAAGCAGAAGAGGCCTCGACGGGAGTCATCTCCTCCTGTAACAGAGGTGTCATCAGAGGAGTTCCAGATGCACACCAAGAGGCTAAAGACAGTTTCAATGCCTGGCGCGACAGTAGAACAAGAAGTCCCATCTACCACAGTTGCTACCACAGGGGTCAAGCCAGTCATCCTACCTTTCGGTTCGAGCTAGAACAAAGCCATCACAACAGCAACACTGAAGAAATCCACAGATTCTTCCTCGGATACTCAGCCAAGCAAAACTGGGCCCAAGTTGGGCATTTTCGAAAAATATGAATTAATCAAGAAGAAGAACCAGACCCTCAATAGCAGTACTTATGCCCAGTTTCGAAAGTAGTCGCCCACAACTCAGCATAGGCTTCTTTCGACATTTGACACAGAAAAGGGTAGGATGCATATGGCTTATCTCCAAGCACAGGTGTTGGATCCCAAGTTGATCTCAAATTACAAAAGGGCCACTTTCGAGTTCCAGGCAAAGGACGTGCATCCAGCAGATCAGATGGATCTACACAAACAAACTGGGGAGATGGTTTTTCACACATTGGCCCATGCTTCAGCTTCTGCAGCAAAGTTTCAGGTGTCTTTGAACAATGATCAGACACAACTCAAGCTGGAGAAAATATCATCTTTCGCGAAAGACAACAGAATCAAGACATTGGAGGAGCTGGTCCTCAAGATCGGTTATGACCCTGCGAACATCAAGGCTACTGAAGAGATGATTAAAAAGAAAAATGTTGACATCACATCCTTAATAAAATAGCTGAAGCTCCCACCCACAGAGGACTCACAGGCAAAGGAGATAGCAGAAAAGGAAGGTGAGAAGGACGAGATGCTAAAGTTACTCATGGAGCAGAATGCATAGCTCAAAGAGATGGAGGCTGATATGGAGAGAATGCTAAAGGAGAAAGAGTAGATGAAGCCAATGGAAGGAATTCCATTGAGTGCTATCCCAATTGCAGGAGTGAGCACAGCAACAGTGATAGTGATACCATCTGCAACACAAGTGTCACTACCAGAAGGAACAACAGACCTTGCCAAGTCCACTGAGAAGATGAACCTGTAAGAAACAGAAATCAACCCAAAAGTTGATGGATTGTGGGCCCAAAAGCAGTCTGAATCCAAGCCTCTTTTGATGGCCTCGCAATCATGTGCTCATATAGCATCTGAGAAAAACGTGTGGACATCCCCTGAGCATTAAGTCTCATTGAGTCTGTAACACTCTATTTCCCCCAGTTTGTAGAAATAACTAGACTGGCCAAGAACTATGGAAAACTCATAAATGTGAATATGTGATGTAAATGGACCTTGAGTAAAAGGTCAATAAATGTGAATAACATTATGAATTTTATTGTAGGAATGCTTAGAGGGGACATGTAGAAAATAGACCACGATGGCAGTGGAAGGCACCTGGAAAGGTGGCATTAACTTCCATCGAGAATTAATACCGTATTTGGACTCCACTGGCCCGGAGAACCAAAAGAGACTCACTGGCCCCAAATTAAATGCCTCGTAGACTGGTAGGTTGATGGCTCCTCAAGAATTAATGAGGGATGGGGAGGTGAACCGCCCATCCATAGAGCCATCATGGTTGGCCAGTGCGAAGGTAATCACGCCACACGCAACCTTGCAAGAGGATAAGGCGTGGGGTAGAAGCGATTGGGTAGGGGCAGACGTGAGGGGAGAACTCTGGCAATATGCAGAGTGAGTGATATCAGAGAGGAAGGATTGCAACCTTCGCTCCTGGTCACTGGCAAACAGAGACACAGTCTCACAGCATCGTGGTCTCAGCTCGGTGGTGGCTAGTGGTAAATCCATTGGGAGTCGCTAAGCCTACGGTTGGGTGGAAACGAGCACCCCTCTTAGTAGTTGCTTGACCCCTGGTGTTATCTCTGATAAGTGTTTTGCCTCTGGAATCTTGATATATATATATATATGTGTGTGTGTGTGTGTGTGTGTGTGTGTGTGTGTGTGTGTGTGCTTATTCTAATAATTATGCTCATAATCTGTGAAACTGTGAATGATTTCATTATAATAATGATCGTATGGTGTTTTGATCAGTACTAGTAGTTGTATATTTATATGGAAAGACTACATATGGTTTATGTCCTCATGAATTCCTTATTTGTGTGCATACTGATCTAATTCAGACTTCACGCCTGGTTCTCGGGAGAACGACATCCTTATATGCCTCAGGTAGTACCCTGAGTAATTCCCCCCCTTGGAGATACCTTCCTTGAAAATCCCATCAAGAACCGGGGAGGCAGTTGTGAAGGAATAAGGCCTTAGTAACCCTGCATAAGGAGGAACGATCCTCTTGGAAACCGAGATGACAGCATAAGGATGAAGTAACAAATCAACGGATAAGATCCCGTTGGGAGATCTGTGGTCACTCACGACCGTCATATCGGAGGAAGAAGCTGGAAAGTTAAGTACTTTAACCCTGATAGGTATTAATCAATGCACGAGATTTCATCGGGGAATCTACGGTCACCCACGACTGTTATATTAGTAGGAGAAAGTAGGGCGTTAAATTCCTTACCACTTTGTTTCCTGTGTCTTCAAGGGTAGAGAAGAGTTTAGGACCGTAGATCCCCAAGATTCATGAGAGTATTTGGACCGTGGATCCTTTTCCACACCCAGGGAGTCGTGGAAGAATACATGGGTAGGAACCAATATGAGCCGTCAGATCTCGATTGAAAAACCCGACAGTAGTTGGATCTATCCAGAGTTACCCAAGGGTTAAGACTCCAGTGTATAGGGGCGAAAACCCTGGAATATATTTGAGTTGTCCAATTAACAGAGGCCACGTGTCGTAAGATCTCCCATTTTGGGAAATTGGGAATCGCGGAATTAGGATTCCTGTTGACAAGAGATCAGTATTTTCCATGGTGAAAACCCTGGGATAGATCTGAGCCATCCGATTAACGGAGGCCACGAATCATAAGATCTCCCATTTTGGGAAACTGGGAATTGTGAGATCGAGAGTCCTAGCGACAAGGGGTCGGGACTTTCCTAGGTAGAAACCCCGGAGCAGTTGTGGACCGTCCGATTTAAGGAGCTGACATGTCGAGAGATTACCCATTTCGGGAAATTGAGGATCGGGGATTCGAGAGCTCCACTGACAAAAACTTGAACCCTTGCCTTGACAAATCCCGATCCATAATGTTGAGACAATAGCATGTGGCTAAGTCTCGATGGATGGACAAGATTCCTATGGGAAATCTCAGGGTCTGTAACAACAGTCCGATGTGAGGAAGCGATGCCAGTTTTACGTTGGGGCATGAACGTGCATTAGGATAAGTAGAGAATAGATCGAGATGCCCAGAGTTCACCTGCCCTGATCTACGGCTGAGGATTCATTCTGAAGCCCACTTGCCATTCTGCCTTTAATGGGTGGGGGGGGCGGGGGGGTCCGAAATTGGACGTGCAACTCTCGAACGGTCGAGATTAATTTATCGTGATCTACGGCACTCAGGTGGATTCCGAACCCCCCTTGCCATTCTGCCTTTAATGGGGGGGGTCCGGAATAGTGTGGCATGTGAAATGGGGCCTGCAAGATACTAGATATATAAAATATGCAGAAAAGAAATGAAATGCTAGAAATGACAGAATAGCAGTAAAATATTCAACATAATCTTCACAATACACAGAAATGATATACAAAATAGCAACAGAGACAACACTTTGATAAGATAGCAATGTTCATAGGCCTCTTCGAGGGGGCAACCTCCAGTCGAGCAGCGCTCTGTTACAATAATCTCCAAGCTAGGGTTCACATACCCTCGCCCCTTATTTATACTAAATATGTCTATTAAGAGAAGCATCTAGAGGAAGATCCTTCTAGAAGCGAAAGCTTTTATTAGGTCTTCTTACGTCTGCCTTATTCTATTTTATTGAAAGGTCTTATTAATATTGACCTTCATTACATCCGAATACATTGATCTACCTATGTGCGGGTTAGGACCTTAACATGTCCGCCCCCTTAAAAACAACCTTGTTCTCAAGGCTTGAGATGTGGAAACTACTACAGAATGGTAGTTGGTTCCCAAGTGGCATCTACTAGAGTCATATCTTTCCATTGTACTAGCACTTCCTTGATGGTTCTCTGACATAGGCGATGCTCACGCTGGTCCAAAACTGCTTCTGGCTGTAGCCAAATGGATCCTTCTTCAGCTAACTCTGGAAGGTTGGTTTGAATTTGGCACCTGGTTCCAATCACCTTCTTCAAGCATGAAACATGAAAAACAGGATGTAGCTTCGACTGACTGGGCAGAGCTAACTGATATGCAACTTGTCCCACATGCTTGAGAACTATGTAAGGGCCATAAAATTTGGGTGCTATCTTCTGACACTGCTCTTCCTTGAGGGAAGTTTTCTTATATGGTTGCAGTCTCAGAAACACCTGATCCCCTTCGGCAAATTGACGTTCAAAGTGACCTTGATCTTCTTGCTGCTTCATTCTATTATGGGCCATGACCAAGTTCTCTTTAAGGGTATGAAGGATATCCTCTCGGACTGTAAGTGTTTGGTCAACTGCCTGGACCTTCGAGGTACCCGGTAAGTATGAGAGAACTGATGGTGGCTTCTGTCCATAAACTGCTTCAAAAGGAGTCATGCGAGTGGTTGTATGGTATGTAGTGTTGTACCACCACTCAGCGAGGGGTAACCATTGAGCCCACTAGTGTTGTTTTTCAGAGGCAAAGCACCTTGTAGCTTGAACAGTTCTTGCCAAAAATTGCTAGTGAAATTTGGGTCTCGATCAGAAACAATAGAGTTGGGCATGCCATGAAGCTTGAAGACCTGATCCATGAAAGTTTGAGCCACCGTGGATGTAGTAAATGGGTGGTGAAGAGCACAAAAATAAGCATACTTGGAAAGGCGATCCACCACCACCATTATGATTGATTTATTCCATGATTTAGGTAAGCCTGTAATAAAGTCCATAGAGATATCCTTCCAAATAGCAGGGGGAATCAGAAGCGGTTGGAGAATGCCTGAAGATTTGACTGTTTCTCCCTTGTTGCGTTGACATACCTCACATTCAGCCACAAACTTATGGATGTCATGTTTCATACCCTCCCAGAAAAAAGAAAGTTTGACTCGGTCATATGTTTTGGTGAACCCTGAGTACCCCGCTGTGGGTGTAGCATGAAGCTCAGAAAGTACCATGGATTTGAGCTTGGATTGTTTACTTAAATACAAGCAACCTTTGTATCGAAGCTCAACCTAGAGCCAAGACTACCCTGGGGGAGCCTGAGCCTTGTTCTGCAGTTTCTGTATCAGTAGCGAACTTTTGGGGTCTTGAAGCCATTCCTGGTGCACAGCTTGCAGCCAATCAGGTACAATGAAGGAAAGAGAAAAAAGGGATCCTTCGTCTTCATACTTCCGGGACAGTGCATCCACCACAACATTGTCTTTTCCCTTCTTGTAAATGATCTCATAATCATATCCAAAGTGCTTAGTGACCCATTTTTGTTGCTCCTGGGAGGAAATGCGTTGTTCTAGAAAGTACTTGAGGCTTTGATGGTCGGTCTTAATTTGGAATCATTGCCCCAAGAGATAAGGATGCCATAATTCAACGGCATGCAGAATCACCAACATTTATTTTTCATAAATTGGTTTGACCAGATTCTTTTCAGACAGTTGTTTGCTAGTGAAGGCCAAAGGTCAACCCTCTTTCATAAGGACAGTGCCAATACCTTTCCCTGAGGTGTCGCATTCCAACACAAATGTCTTTGTGAAGTCAAGAAGGGCCAGAACCAGAGTGGTGCACATGGCCATATTCAAGGTTTGAAAAGCTTGAGCAGCTGCTGGGGTCCAAGTGAAAGAGTTCTTTTTTAGGAGAGTTGTGAGAGGTGTTGCAATCTTTCGATAGTTCTTAACGAATTTTCGATAATACCCTGTGAGGCCCAAAAATACACGCAAAGATTTTGAGAGTCTTTGGGTGCGGCCAGTCTTGCATAGCTTCAATCTTTTTTGGGTCCACCCTGACGCCATCCTTGCCCACCAGATGACCCAAGTATTCTACTTCGGATGCACCAAAATCACATTTGGACTGTTTCAGAAAAAGCTGGTGCTGAGCGAGTAGGCTGAGAACTTGATCCACATGAGTAAGATGGTCGGTCCATCTCTTGCTATATATGAGGATATCATCAAAGAAAACTAAGACAAAATGATAGAGAAAAGGGTGAAAGACATGGTTCATGAGGCTCTGAAAGGTGGAGGGGTCATTACACAAACCAAAGGGCATGACCAAAAACTCGTAGTGGACCTCATGAGTGTGAAAGGTCATCTTGGGAATGTCGGACTCTTTCATACATATTTGGTGATAGCCCGAACGAAGATCAAGTTTGGTGAAGAATTGGGCACCACTCAATTCATCCAAGAGGTCATCAATGACAGGAATGGGAAATTTGTCTTTGATGGTTAGTTTGTTGAGAGCACGGAAGTCAGGACACATTCTCCAAGAACCTTCTTTCTTCAGTACCATGACGACCGGAGAGGAGTAAGGGCTCATACTAGGACGTATGACTCTGACAGTAAGGAGTTCCTTGACCATTTTTTCAATTTCATTCTTTTGTGCAAAGGGGTGGCAATATGGACGTATATTTGGGGGAAGGCTTCCTGGGATGAGGGGAATGGAGTGATCATGGACACCGCGGGAAGGAGGGAGTCGTTGGGGAGTGGAGAATATTGTTTGATGTCTAGAAAGGAGGGCTTGGAGGTCTTGGGGCACAGGTGGGATCTCAGTGGCTTGTATGGCGTGGAGTTGGGATATGACACCCGAATGACCTTTTTTGAGCAATTTTTCCATGCGATGAGAACTGATGATTTCAGGAGAACCCGTAGTGATGCCCTGAAATTTATATTTGTGGCCTCCTTGGTCAAATTGCAGGGTTAAGTTCTGAAAATCCATGAGAATGGGACCCAAGGTTCTTAGCCATTCGGCACCCAATTCAATGTCGCAACCTCCCATGTCAATAGCAAACATATGGGATTTGAGATTGTAGTCACCTATTTGGAGACGCGCATTTTCACAGCGCCCGCTACATTTCATAGAACCACCATTGGCAATCATGATTTGGAAATTATTGACAGCATGGATGTAGCAATGAGTTTCTTGGGCGATGCGGCGATGAATAAAATTGTGGGTGCTGCCACTATCAACCAAGATGATGATTGTTATCCCCGATATCTAGGGATAACTAGGAGATCATGTCTCGAGGCCCACATGGTCCTAGACATGGAGTACCGAGAGTTGGAGCAACTTGAGCATGGCCCTGGAGGGCCCATCTTTCTTCTTCTCAGCCAACTTTGTCCTGTCAGCAGTACCAGTTTCCATCACTACCGACCTGGACTTGCATCAGAGAGG
>ML780055.1:530834-558689 GCA_009831015.1 Picea engelmannii
TTTGAAAGTGATGTGGTTGAAAGGAATGGGAAGAAGTTTCACCTTCAGTCTTTTTATGTGCATCATCTAAAGAGTCATCGAGAGGGATTTTGAGTTTGGTGCAAAGTGATACAACGACAGATTCAAGTTCATTTCTGACTTCCACCATTGCGGACTGCACGGCTACATGAACGGATGCATTTATGGAGGCATTTATGGAGGCATCACGGGAGGCAATAGTAGCACTGAGTTGTTGCACTTCTTGTTGGGCCTTAAGGAAACCAGATTCCAAGGTGTTGATGCGAGAATCTAGTTCTTGGCTACAGGTATGTTTCATGATGATGGGTGAACTAGAAAGGGAGCGGGCGGGGTTAGAAAGTTTTGCAGAAAAATGATATGGATGAATGTGATAAGGTGAAAGAGATGAGTCTAATGGAATAGGTCTCAAATAATGGTGAAAAAATGGGAGCGGGCGGGGCAGAAATTTTTTGTCGAAAAATGATATGGATGAATGTGACAAGGGGGAAGAGATGAGTCTAATGGAATAGGTCTCAAATAATGGTGAAAAAATTTCCAAATTTTTTTTTTTTTTTTTTACCTCTACAGGGTTATCCTTTGGTCTGAAGAATGTTGCAGTGCTGAAATCCCCAACTTCTGAACCAGAGAGTATTTACTTAGCAACGCCAACACAGATGCGCGTCAATAGATCTCGCTGGTTTAATTTTTTTATGTTTCCATTTATGTTCCCCAAGGGTTAGGTATTCAAGGGTTCTACAGACAAGGGTTTGCCCTGTGCTATAGCTCTCTGATATACGTGCAGGGTCCAACAGTAGTACTCGGCCCAATATCTCAAGGCACTAACTAAGGAGGATAGACCGTACCCTTAGCCGTACTACCCAACTACCCAGGTACTAGAGAGTATCTTCCCGAGTGTTGTTCTCGGTGACACTATAGCAGTTCGGCGGCCGATAGGTTTATCTAAAGAGGGATTCGGGAAATCTAGGCTGATCTGTACACAGGTGTTGTCTGATGCACTACCACTCGAAGGGGTACCAACAGGGGTTACAAGGGTGGCCAACAGATGTGCGCTTAAGAACCACTTGTATTTCCTGCATGTATGAATCCCTCAACCATGGGTTTATGCATGTAACGACAGATCTTTGTGTCTTAAAGACGCCGGAATACGTCTCTACCCTGAAAAAAAAATACCCACAATTTCTGCCAATGAAAGTGCTCTGATACCACTTGCAAGATACCAGATATATAAAATATGCAGAACATAAATGAAATGCTAGAAATGACAGAATAGCAGTAAAATATTCAACATAATCTTCACAATACACAGAAATGATATACGAAATAGCAACAGAGACAACACTTTGATAAGATAGCAATGTTCACAGGCCTCTTCGAGGGGGAAACCTCCAGTCGAGCAGCGCTCTGTTACAATAATCTCCAATCTAGGGTTCACATACCCTCGCCCCTTATTTATACTAAATATGTCTATTAATAGAAGCATCTAGAGGAAGATCCTTCTAGAAGCGGAAGCTTCTATTAGGCCTTCTTACATCCTCCTTATTCTATTTTATTGAAAGGTATTATTAATATTGACCTTTATTACATCTGAATACATTGATCTACCTATGTGAGGGTTAGGACCTTAACAGGGCCCCTCTCATCATGTCGACCATCGTGTCATGTTTTCCCTCTCTGCCACCTGTATTCCACTTAACCGTGCAACAGGGTCGTTTCTCATTGGTTGTTCTATGGCCCTGTTGTGATTCTCCCCATTGGTCGATCGCTAGCCCTATCAGGATTCGATGGTTGCCAAGTCAAATGACTCAACATCACTATAGCATCGAGGCGCGAAACCTGAAAGAGGTACTGTGTTTATGAGGATTGTGATCATGACCTGCGACAACATGGGAGAGTGGAGAGAGAAAGAGCCAGCTTACGCTGGTCCTCCATGGATGTTTAGGGCTTCTGATTCGACAGAAGACCAGAAAAATCTGATTTAGGTAGTGGGTATCTGAAAAAGTGGTATCAGAGCATGGTTACAACACTGGGCCTGATTGGGCTCATGCACGAGTCGCACATAAGCTCTGTTTGAAGTACTCCTAAGAAGAGTAACCCCCTAATGTAACTCCCTTGTCCAGGATTGAAAACTTGGAAACAAGAACCCGACTGTGTATGCATGTGAAAGAATTATAAATTATGCGCAGATTATAAAAATATATCTAACTCTTGACTAACAATCATCGTTTGTCTTTTCACCTAAGCGGATGATCAGCCGCGGGAATTTACAGACGCAGAGAATGGTGACTCGCCAAGATATGGGAGAAGGCTCCCACAATAGAGATGAAGAGTCTGACGAAAGAAGAGCGATAGGAACCCCTCCATACCTAGCTGAGACTGTGAGGAGTCTCATGGTTGAGTTGCAAAGCTGCAAGGCTGACAATGAAAGGATGATGAAAGAACAAGAAAAGCAAACTGAAATTAATGCAGTGTTACTGCAGAGTTTATCTGACCTACAACAACAAATGCATCATGAACCTGAAGTGCAGAAACATGATCATATCAGTGTCCATACTGAGAGGAGAACCTCAAGAAAGGTCCACCCCATAGGTAGAGGACCCATGCCGGACGATTCCACTGAGAAGGAAGCTAGCAATTCAGAAGGCTCTTCCAGCAGAAGGACCAGTTCCTATTCTCAAAGAAAATGGAAGAAGCAAAAGACTTCCAAGAGTCATAAATTTGAGGAATTCAGAAAGGCCAAAACTCCCTCCTTCGATGGTGAGATAAAGAAGGGAGAGGAAGTCGAGGCCTTGCTACTTGGACTAAAGAAATATTTCAGAGTCCATGATTTTTCAGAGAATTTGAATTCCCGAGTGGCCACTTTCAATCTGAACGGAAAGGCTTCCATCTGGTGGGAAGACCTTAAGAATATGAAAGGGGTCCGCGAGGAGGACCTGTCTTGGAAACGGTTTGAGAAGTACTTCCAGAAGAAGTATTTGTCGGAAATATATTTCGACGAGAAGGCTAAAGAGTTTTATGAACTCAATCTGGGACAACTTACTATAGAGGAATATGTCAACAAATTCCTCGACTTATTGAGATATGTACCCTACATCAAAGCAGAGAAAGCGAAGGCGCAATGCTTCATCAGTGGGCTACCCAAGGAATACCAGAACCGAATTGAGTTCGACGAGCCAAAGAACTTAGAAGACACTATTTGAAAGGCAACATATTTTCATGAACAATATGGACATCGGGCAGAGTCTCGTGGAGACTGGAGAGTGAAGAGTGGTTCAAAAATTTAGAAAAAGGGGATCAAATCCTCAGGATTTAAGAGCTACAAGAAGAACCCCAGAATGAACTTTCCAACCTGGAGTGTACTCCAACAGAACTTTCCATCATCAGACAGAAATAAAACTTCTGGACCTATACCAGTAAAGACTAATCACCCAAAGAAAGAACCTCTAAAATGTTGGGGTTGCGGAGAAGAGCATCTCCTGAGATACTGTCCACACCTACAACAGAACAGTCGAAAAGTTTATAATATTCAGGAAGCTACCATAGTCAATGATGTGGCAAGGAGTGTGCCATAGATTTATGCGGCCTTGGATAATAACCAAGCTGACCACCAGGCTTCAGTGGTGGAAATAGAAGGTATGATTTTCAACCATCTAGTGTCTATTTTAATTGACCCTAGTTCAAATTTGAGTTATATAGCCCCTAAGACTGTGGATAAGTGTAAGCTATAGCCACAAAAACAAACCAAATCATGGTTGGTACAGTTAGCCACTAGCACTAAAAGAAAGGTGGTAGAGGCCATACCAGCCTACCAGTTAATGTTGGTTGAATTCCCCACCCAAGAAACCCTTAACGTATTACCTCTGGGATCATACAATCTATTGATTGGTATGGACTGGTTGTTTGCCCATAAATCCAAAATTGGACTGTTACCATAAAACCTTAGAATGTGTGAGCAAAGAAGGAAAAAGGATAACCCTTCAAGGGATCTGAAAACTGGTCTCAGTGAGACAAATATCAACCCTGCAAATGAGAAAGTATTGTCGAAAGGGATGTCCCCTATATGCAATATAGGTGTTGAAAACAACTGAAGGTGCTAAACCAAGCCCTGATGAACACCCTATCCTGAGAGAATACAGAGATGTGTTTCTAGAAGAGGTACCGAGTCTACCTCCGAGAAGAGACATTGACTTCTCAATAGAGCTCGCACCAGGAGTGGTGCCAGTGTCTAGGACACCCTACTGGATGAGCACACCTGAGTTAGTGGAACTCAAATTACAATTGAAAGAAATGATGGATAAGGGTTATATTTGACCCAGCGTGTCCCCATGGGGAGCACCAGTCCTGTTTGTGAAAAAGAAGGATGGCACCCTTAGACTGTGTATAGATTATAGACAACTTAATAAAGTAACCATAAAGAACAGGTACCCCTTCCCCAGGATCGATGATCTATTCGATCAGTTGGGAGGTGCATCTATTTTCTCAAAGATTGACTTGAGGTCGGGATACCATCAAGTCCAAATCAAGGGTTAAGACATCCATAAAACCGCTTTCCGGACACGGTATGGTCACTATGAGTTTGTGGTAGTGCCATTTGGGTTAACCAATGCCCCTGCCACTTTCATGTGCTTAATGAACAATGTACTCGGTGAATTTTTAGATAAATTTGTACTAGTCTTCATTGATGACATATTAATCTACTCTAAGAATAGAGAAGAACATGAAGAGCATCTCAGACTTGTGCCACAAGTGCTAAGAGAGCATCAACTCTATGCTAAATTCAGCAAATGTGACTTCTTTCAAAAGAAAATACATTACTTGGGACATGTTCTGTCTGAGGAAGGGGTAGCAGTAGATACAAGATCAGGTCTATCATGGAATGGCCTACCCCAAAGGATGTCTCAGACATCATATCCTTTATGGGTTTGGCAGGATACTATAGGAGATTTATAAAAGGATTCTCCAAGATTGGTTGTCCAATCACTGCCCTCCAGAAGAAGGGGACAAAATTCCTGTGGACACAGCAATGTGAAGAAAGATTTCAAACCTTGAAACATCTACTAACCCATGCACCCATGTTGAAAATCATTGACCCAGAAGCTGACTTCCTTGTGTGCACAGATGCCTATAAGGAAGGGCTCGGAGGAGTCCTCGTCCAGGAAGGAAAGGTGATTTGATATGAATCCCAAAAATTCAATGAACATGAGGTCAACTACATGACTCATGATCTAGAACTGGGTGCCATAGTGCATGCCTTAAAAATGTGGAGGCATTACCTCTTGGGAAAAAAATTTGTACTTATGACAGATCACTGTGGATTACGGTATTTGTTTGACCAACCAAAGCTCAATGCTAAACAAGATATATGGATGGCCCTCCTTAGCGAATTTGATTTTGAAATCAAACACATCAAAGGGAAGGAAAATGGGGTGGTTGATGCCCTTAGTAAAAGCATGAAAACAATTCACCTGGCAGCGGTGAGTACCTGCGAGACAGATGTCAAGAACAGAGTCAGAAATGCACAAGAGACAGATCCCTTCGTTCAAACTGTGGCCTTGTACCTACAGCAAGAAACCTCTGAAGTAAAGTATGAAGGCTACTATATGACCGAAGGAGGTCTGCTCACTTACAGAGATAGACTGTACATTCCAAATTGTGATGACCTTAAGAGGTTCATTATGGATGAACTACATAAAAGATCATACACTGGTCACCCAGGATACCAGAAAATGATCACTGCCACCTGGAAACAATTTTATTGGCCTGCATTGAAGAAAGACATAGCCAAATATTTGGCCCAATGCATAGAATGCCAATAGTTTAAAGCAGAACATCGACCCCCTGCAATACTATTACACCCTTTACCCATCCCAGAATGGAAATGGGAAACCATCTCCATGGATTTTATCACTAGATTACCAACTTCAACCAAACAGAATGATGCCATTATGGTGGTGGTGGATAAACTGAGCAAGTACGCTCATTTAGTCCCCATCAAATCAACCTGGAAGGTGATAGATATCGCCCAGATATTCATGAAAGAGATATTCCAACGGCACGGTATGCCGAGAGAGCTAATATCTGACAAAGACACAAAATTTACTTCCAATTTTTGGAAATCACTGATGGTTGGTTTAGAGACCAAATTGTTTTTCAGCACCACCTATCACCCTCAAACCGATGGACAGACAGAAAGAGTGAATCAGATATTAGAGGATATGTTAAGGATTCATGTAATGCATCAACCCAGGAAATGGGAAGACTACCTGCCATTAGTAGAATTCGCCTACAACAATGGCTACCAAGCATCCTTAAAGATGAGTCCCTTCGAGGTCCTCTATGGTAGACCGTGTAATACTCTAGTCAGAGGGAGTAATCTTGTAAATAGGATTTCTTTTGGACCCAACATGTTGAAAGAAATGGAACAGCAAGTGACTCAGATAAAAAAAAATCTTAAGGTCGCTCAGAACTGACAGAAAAGTTATGCTGATCAAAAGATAACTCCAAGAGAGTTCAAAATGGGAGACCATGTATATCTTAGAATTAATCCCAGAAGGAGTTCCCTGAGAATGGGATCTTGTGCCAAGTTGGCACCCTGGTATTGTGGACCCTTTGAGGTTCTAGATAGAGTGGGACCTGTAGCCTATCGGCTAGCACTTCCTCCCACAGTAAAAGCACATAATGTTTTCCATGTTTCAGTATTGAAGAAATATGTACATGATGCTAATCATATAATTGACTGATCTGTGATCCAGGTGGAACCAGAGGGAGAATTTATACCAAAACCCCAATGCATACTACACAGAAAGGAAACCCCGCTCTGGAATAGAACCATTTCATAGGTCAAGGTGTAATGGAAACATTTTGGCCCAGATGAGGCTACATGGGAAATGGAGGATGCCATGAGACAGGCATATACGATTTTGTTTACTTCTATACATGCAATTCATGTTAGTGGATAAGCACATCGAGGACGATGTTCCCTTTTAAGGGGGAAGGAATTGTAACACCCTGTTTCCCCCAGTTTGTAAAAATAACTGGACTGTCCAAGAACTATGGCAAACTCATAAATGTGAATATGTGATGTAAATGGACCTTGAGTAAAAGGTCAATAAATGTGAATAACATTATGAATTTTATTGCAGGACTGTTGAGAGGGGACGTGCAGAAAAGAGACCATGATGGCGGTGGAAGGCACCTGGAAAGGTGGCGTTAACTTCCACTTAGAATCAATACCGTATTTGGACTCCACTGGCCTGGAGAACCAAAGTGACTCGCTGGCCCCGAATTAAATGCCTCGCAGACTGGTAGGTTGATGGCTCCTCAGGAATTAATGAGGGATGGGGAGGTGAACCACCCGTCCACAGAGCCATCATGACTGGCCAGTGTGAGGGTAATCGTGCCACACACAAACTCGCAAGACGATAAGGCGTGGGGTAGAAGCGATTGGGCAGGGGCAGATGCGAGGGGAGAACTCTTGCGATATGCAGAGTGAGTGATAGCAGAGAGGAAGGATTACAACCTTCACTCCTAGTCACTGGAAAACAAAGACGCAATCTCACATCATCGTGGTCTCAGCTCAGGGGTGGCTAGTGTTAAATCCACTCGGAGTCGCTAAGCCTACAGTTGGGTGGAAACGAGCACCCCTCTTAGCAGTTGCTTGACCCCTAGTGTTATATCTGATAAGTGTTTTGCCTCTGGCACCTTGATATATATATATATGTGATTATTCTGATAATTATTCTCATAAGTTGTGAAACTGTGAATGA
Source organism: Picea engelmannii (assembly GCA_009831015.1). Taxonomy (NCBI): domain Eukaryota; kingdom Viridiplantae; phylum Streptophyta; class Pinopsida; order Pinales; family Pinaceae; genus Picea; species Picea engelmannii. Next base: position 538,616 of record ML780055.1, read on the forward strand.
TTTCAGTAAAAGAATGATTGTATGGAGTTTTGACCGGTACTAGTAGTTGTATATTTATATGGAAAGACTACGTATGATTTATGTCCTCACGAATTCATTATTTGTGTATGTACTGATCTAATTCAGACTTCACGCCTGGTTCTCAGGAGGACGATGTCCTTATATACCTCAGGTAATACTCTGAGTAATTCCCCCCCTTAGAGATACCTTCCTTGAAAATCCCATCAAGAATTGGGGAGGCGGTTGTGAAGGCGTAAGGCCTTAGTAACCCTGCATAAGGAGGAACAATCCTCTTGGAAACCGAGATGACAGCATAAGGATGAAGTAACGAATCGATCGATAAGATCTCGTTGGGAGATCCATGGTCACTCATGACCGTCAGATCAGAGGAAGAAGATGTAAAGTTAAGTACATTAACCCTGATAGGTATTAATCAACGGATGAGATTTCATCAGGGAATCTGCAGTCACCCACGACCGTTAGATTAGTAGGAGAAAGTAGGGCATTAAATGACTTACCACTTTGTTTCCTGTGTCTTCGTGGGTAGTGAAGAGTTTAGGACTGTATATCCCCAAGGTTCATGAGAGTATTTGGACCGTGGATCCTTTTCCATGCCCAGGGAGTCGTGGAAGAATACACGGGTAGGAACCAATATGAGCCGTCAGATCTCAGCTGAAAAACCCGACAGTCATTGGATCTATCCGAAGTTACCTGAGGGTTAAGACTCCAGTGTATAGGGGTGAAAAACCCCAGAATAGATTTGATCCGTCCGATTAACGAATGCCACGTGTCGTAATATCTCCCATTTTGGGAAATCAGGATTCCTGTTGACAAGAGATCGGGATTTTCCATGGTGAAAACCCTGGGATAGATCTGAGCCATCCGATTAACAGAGGCCACGAGTCATAATATCTCCCATTTCAGGAAACTGGGAATCACGAGATCAGGAGTCCTGGCGACAAGGGTCGGGACTTTCCTGGGTGAAAACCCAGTTATGGACCGTCTGATTTAAGGAGGTGACGTGTCGAGAGATTACCCATTTCGGGAAATCGGGGATCGGGGATTTGGGAGTTCCACTGATAAAAACTCGGACTCTTGCCTTGAAAAATCCCGATCCATAATGTCGAGACAATAGCATGCGGCTAAGTCCCGATGGATGGATGAGATTCCTTCAAGAAATCTCAGGGTCTGTAACGACCGTCCGATGTGAGGAAGCGATGCCAGTTTTACGCTAGGGTACGAACGTGCATTAGGATAAGTAGTGAACATATCGAGATGGCCAGAGTCCACCCGCCCCAATCTACGGCTGAGGATGCATTCCGGAGCCCCCTTTCCATTCTTCCATTAATGGGGGGGGGGGGTCCGGAATTGGACGCGCAGCTCTTGAACGGTCANGGGGGGGGGGGGGTCCGAAATAGTGTGGCATGTGAAGTGGGGCCCCTCCCATCATGTCACATTTTCCCTCTCTACCACCTGTATTCCACTTAACCATGCAACGGGGCCGTTTCTCATTGGTTGTTCTCTCGCCCTGTTGGGATTCACCCCATTGGTCGATCGCTAGCCCTGTCGGGATTCAACGGTTGCCAAGTCAAATGACTCGACATCACTGTAACACTGAGGCACGAAACCTGAAAGAGGTACTGCATTTATGAGGACTGTGATCATGACCCGCAACCACATGGGAATGGGGAGAGAGAAAGAGCCAGCTTACGCTAGTCCTCCATGCATGTTTAGGGCTTCTGATTCGGCAAAAGACCAGAAAAATCTGATTTAGGTAGTGGGTATCTGACAGAGTCCCCTAGGAAATGCAGTTAATGGAAGGTAGAGCTAGTGGTTGAAACCTCAGCTCACTCCATAAATGGAAGGCATGGGAGGTCTGGTCGTGGAGACTGAACTGTCAGCCCAAGGTACCCTTGTGGATGGATTTTCCTGTAGACCCATGCTAATCTGAGTTCACATCTGACAAAAGGATGCATGCACAGTCTGACAGAAGGCTTCTCAGATGTAAAGGTTTGAATGGAATGGCCAGATCACACTCCTAGCAGTGGTGAATAGAGTCGATATAAAATAGATCAGTTTAAATTTTGAAGAAGGGGGTGTTCTTCATAGGGTGGAGATCCGAGTGAGTTTTAGGAGCATGGCTCTGCAATTTTTCAATTTGTATGCCTACGGGCTTGGATTGTATGTAATATACCAGATATAAAAAGTATGTAAAACAAAAATAAAATGATAGAAATGGCAGAATAACAGCTATATAACCAGAAAAATCACCACAATAGCACTGAAATGATATAAGAATAACAACAGAAATAGCACTTTGATTATGAGAGAAATGTTCACGAGCCTCTTTGAGGGGGCAACCTCCAGTTGAGCAGAGCTCTATTACAATAATATCCAAGCTAGCGTTCTCATACCCTCGACTCCTATTTATACTAAATATGTCTATCAAAATAAGCATCTAGAGGAAGATCCTTCTAGAAGCGAAAGCTTCTATTAGGTCTTCTTACATTCGACTTATTCTATTTTATTGTAAGGCCTTATTAATATTGACCTTTATTACATATGAATATATCATTCTACATATGTGCGGTTTAGGACCCTAACATGTCCTCCCCCTTAAAAATGGCCTTGTCCTCAAGGCTTGAGATGTGGAAATTGTTGCAAAATGGTAGTTGGTTCCCAAGTGGCATCTGCTGGAGTTGTATCTTTCCACTGGACTAACACTTCCTTGATGGTTCTCTAATGCAGGTGACACTCACACTGGTCCAAAACTTCTTGTGGTTGTAGCCAAATGGATCCTTCTTTGGCTAACTCGAGAAGGTTGGTTTGAATTTGGCACTTAGTTCCAATGACCTTTTTTAAGCATGAAACATGAAAAACAAGATGTAGCTTCGAATGACTAGGAAAATCTAATTGATAGACCACCTATCCCACATGCTTGAGAACGGAATAAGGACCATAAAATTTAGGCACTAGCTTCTGACACTGCTCAGCCTTGAGGGATTTTTTCTTGTAAGGTTGCAGTCAAAGAAACACCTGATCCCCTTCTGAAAATTGACGTTCAGAGTGACCTTGATCTTCTTTTTTCTTCATACGATTCTGTGCCATGACCAAATTCTTTTTGAGGGTATGAAGAATAGCCTCTTGAACTGTAAGTTTTTGGTCAACCACCTGGACCTTCGACACACCAGGTAAGTATGAGAGAACTGAAGGTGGATTCTGTCCACGTACTTCTTCAAAATGAGTCATGCGTGTAGTTGTATGGTATGAAGTTTTGTACCACCATTCAGCTAGGGGTAACCATTGAGCCCACTGATTTTTATTTTCTGAGGAAAAACACCTCAAATATGTCTCCAAACACTTGTTGACAACTTCTGTTTGACCATCAGTCTGGGGATGATAAGCTATGTTGAGATGCAATTGGGTACCTTGTAGCTTGAACAGTTCTTGCTAAAAATTGTTGGTGAAAGTTGGGTCACAATCCACAACCACATTGTCTTTACCTTTCTTGTAAATGATCTCATAATCATATCAAAAGAGCGTAGTCACCCATTTTTGTTTCTCTGGGGAGGAAATGCATTTTTGCAGAAAATAATTTAGGCTTTGATGGTCTGTCTTAATTTGGAAGCGTTTCCCCAATAGATAAGGGCGCCACATATCAATGACATGCAATTTCCTTTTCATAGATTGATTTGTCCAGATTTCATTCAGATAGTTGCTTGTTGGTAAAGGCCAAAGGTTGACCCTCTTGCATAAGGACAACACCAATTCCTTTCCCTGAAGCATCACATTCCAAGACAAAGGTCTTTGTGAAATCGGGAAGGGCTAGGACTGGAGTGGTGCAAATGGCCATCTTCAAGGTTTGAAAATCTTGAGCAATGGATAGGGTCCAAGTGAAAGAGTTATTTTTTAGGAGTAAAGTGAGAGGTACTGCAATATTTCCATAATTCTTAACAAACTTGTGATAATAACCTGTTAAACCCAGAAATCCATGTAATCTTTTGAGAGTCTTTGGGTGAGGCCAGTCTTGCATAGCTTCAATAGTTTTAATATCTATCCTAACGTCATCCTTGCCAACCATATGACCCAAGTACTCGACTTTTGAGGCGCCAAAAGCACATTTAGACTATTTTAGGAAAAGTTGGTGTTGAGAGAGTAGATGGAGAACTCAATCCACATGATCAAGATGCTTTGTCCAAGTTTTTCTATAGATGAGGATATCATCAAAGAAAACTAAGACAAAATGACAGAAAAAAGGATGGAAGACATGATTCATGAGGCTTTGGAAGGTGGAGGGGGAATTACAAAAGCCAAAGGGCATGACCAAAAACTCATAGTGGCCCTCATGAGTTCTAAAGGAATTCTTGGGAATGTCTGCCTATTTCATACGTATCTGGTGGTAGCCTGAACGAAGATCAAGTTTAGTAAATAATTGGGCACCACTCAATTCATCCAAAAGGTCATCAATGATAGGAATGGGAAATTTGTCTTTAATGATAAGTTTTTTTAGGGCACAAAATTCAGGACACATTCTCCAAGAACCTTCTTTCTTCAGGACCATGACCATGGGAGAAGAGTAGGGGCTCGTATTAGGGAAGATAACGTATGCATTAAGGAGTTCCTGGACCATTTTCTCAATTTCATTTTTTGGGAAAAGGGGTGACGATACGGAAGGATATTGGGAGGAAGGCTTCCGGGTACAAGGGGAATGGAATGATCATGCACACCATGGGAAGGAGGGATTCCTTGGGGAGTGGAAAATACCAATTGATGTTTAGAAAGGATGGCTTGGAGGTCTTGTAGCACCAAGGGTGTCTCTATTGATTGTATGGCATGGAGTTGGGCAATAATACTAGAATGACCTTTTTTGAGAAACTTTTCCATGCAATGGGAACTAATGATCTCAGGTGAACTAGCGGTGATGCCTTGGAACTTATATTGGTGGCCCTCCTAGTCGAATTGCATGGTTGATTCCTTAAAATCCATGAGAATGGAATTCAAAGTCCTTAGCCAGTCTGCACCCAACACAATGTCACAACCACCCATGTCGATAGCAAACATATGATATTTTCAAGTGGTAGTCACCAATTTGGAGACGCACATTTTCATAACGCCCTCCACATTTCATTGAGCCACCATTGGCAATCATGATTTGGAAATTATTAACTGCATGGATGTAGCAATGAGTTTCTTGGACAATGCGGCGATGAATAAAATTATGGGCGCTTCCACTATCAATTAGAATGATGACCTTCCTATGCTTGATGTAACCAATTAGCCTAAGGGTTTGGGGAGCGGAGAAGCCAGTGAGAGCATTGAGGGAAATGACTGATTCTACTTCGGGAGGGTTTGAGGGAGGGGTTATGTCAGTAGTTTCAGGTGACTCAGACACAAGGTGAGTTTCAACATCCTCTTTCGAAATATCCTCCGAGATGGCCATAAAAATATTTTGTTCCTTACACTTGTGGCCCAGGAAATATTTGTCATCACAATTATAATAAAGGCCTTTGAGTTCGCATTCAGTCATTTCAGCCCTGGTCAATTTTTGGATCTTTAGTGGAGTGGAGGGAGTAGTGGGATTTATTGGTTTAGTGTGAGGGATAAAGGAGGGTTTCTGGTTTTGAGAAGATACAACTTGTTGTGATTCTTTATCTCTTTTAGTAGCCTCCACCCAACTCTAAGGTGGATCCATGAGGACATGGGCCTGAATCTCATCCCTGAGGCCACTGATAAAACAGTCTCAGAAAAAGGCATTAGACATGCCCTCTATCTAAAAAGCCAAGCACTCAAAGGAAGTTATAAATTCTTCCACTGTTCCTGATTGTTTCAACTTTTTCAAATGGCCCAAATGGTTGGTGTCAGTGTCAAAGTGTTCATAAATCTCTGCCACAAAGTGTGTCCAAGCAATATTCCCTTGACAGGAAGTTTTTTTCCATCGCCAACATTCTTGATCTAGATGGAGAACACCATACTGAAGTTTGGTCAAGTCATCTGTAATGTTGTATAAAAAGAAATAATGTTCCATTTGGCTTACCCAACCAGTGGGGTCTGAGCCATCAAATTTGGTCACATCCACCCATGGAAGGTGTAGGTCACGTTTAAAGTGATGGTGCTGGAAGTTATGGGAATGAGAGGAATTTTTAGCTTCAGTATGTGGAGGTGAGTCACAGGAAGGGTTATCTGTAGGGATATGCATCTTGGTGCAGAGTGTCGAAAAGACAAATTCAAGCTGGGTGGTCAGGTCTTGTTTGATTTCCTCCATTGAGGACTGCATGGTTTTATTGATGGTGACAATATTGGCACTGAGTTGTTTCACTTCTTGTTGGGTCTCGATGAGATTAGATTGCATGTTATTGAAGTGAGCTTCCAAGTCTTGGCTACGGGTATGGGCCATGAGGACAAGGGAACCAAAAAGGAGTGGGTGGGGTCAAATTTTTTGTCGAAAAATGATATGTATGAATGTGATAAGGGCGAAGAGATGAATCCAATGGAATAGGTCTCAAATAATGGTGAAACAATTTTCAGACTTTTTTTTTTTTTTTACACCTGTGGAGTTATACTCTGGTCTGAAGAATACTACAGTGATGAAATTCCCAAATGCTTAACCAGGAAGAAAAGTGTAGTGATTTGGCAACCTGAACATAGTTGCGTGGAAATAGATCTTGTATGTTTTAATCTATTTTTGTTTCTATCCCCAAGGGTTAGGTATTCAAGGGTTCTACAGACAAGGGCTTTCCCTGTGCTATAGCTCTTTGGTATACATGTGGGGTCCAAGAGTAGTACTCAACCCAATATCTCAGGGCGCTAACTAAGGAGGCTAGACCATACCCTTAGTCGTACTCCCCGACTACCCATGTACTAGAGAGTATCTTCTCGACTGTTGTTCTCGATGGCACTATAGCATTCAGATGATCGATTCGTTTATCTAAAGATGGCTTCAGGTAATCTATGTTGGAAGATTGGTTGTTGTCATTGATGTCAACCCTAGTCATGGGTTTTGGACCGCAAGATTGATGAAGTTATTTGGACATAAAGGAAAATGCACATGCAGATACAACACCCATGGATGTATAGTATACATCAAGTTGTCTCCGTTGGTATGTGGCACGTCATGTGGATCCTCATGGTTGAGGAGAAATGAATTTTTGAAGATGACAAAGTGAATTGAAGAAGGAAGTACATGTAGGCCCTGAGATAATTAAAGAACAGAATTACAAAATAAGAAAGTGTTAGGTCAGCCCTAATGTTAACAGGAAGTGACATAAATGGTATAAATAAATATCATTATACATTGATTTTATACAGAAGTCAAATTTCAGAGGAAATCAGAAGTAAAGAAGGACAGATTTCAAGGGAGGATGAAGTCTTTTGGTGATGTGTTCTAAGGTATGTTATTTTCAGGTCATCTTACCATTTTCGCTATAACTTTTTTTCTAGAACGCTTCAGATGGTGAAATTTATATGGTATTTAGAAGACATATCAAGGTACCTATGGTAAAATTTTCAGCTCTTGATTTTCTATAATTATGTAGATACACTATGTGGAAGATAGGGTTTTTTACCAGACCTGAAGCCAGTCAATAAACAGGTGTTCCGGGTAAAATAGTCATAACTTCTTAATAGAGAATCCAAATGAAGTGAGACAAATTTCATTGGAAAGAGTATGGACTTTAGTTTCTTATGTGCGAGTTTTAGAATATGATGTTAATATTGAGCATGGATCATTCTGTACAAGTTAGGTCTCCTGAATAAACCAGAATTGAACAAGGTCTACCATTCTCTCTATAACTTCTTTTTGGGGAAGATTCAAGGAGTGAAACTTGGAGAAGTTTAAAATAATAAATTGAGTAATATTATCTATAGGATCAGAGTATTTCAAGAATTGAATAATTGTTGAAATTGAAGAAGTCTCAGGAAGCATTATCAGGTTCTATGTGATGGTTAGTTGATGGTGATGATTTAATGTGAAGTTTTGTTATCTCTCATATATTCTTGGGTGGAAGGAAGGGGCAAGGATGGAGATTTCAACTCTCTCTTGATATTGTACGATTGTATCTTCCTCTTGGAGGTTTATCCCTCCCTTTACATTTGGAATTTGTAGCTACCTTTGGAAGTCATTACTTCCCTTGAACAATAAATATTGATTATTTCTCATATATTCTGCATAGTGTATTATGGTGTATTGGTTTGACTCTTATACTATTGTTCATTGTTCATTGGATATAATTGAATGGTTTAAGTATAAGTTGAAAAAGGTTTTAAATTGTACTTGATACTGATTCACCCCCCTCTCAGTATCAACAATTGGTATCAGAGAAGGTTACCTTCAGTATAGTTTAACCACTCGAAGGAAGATCCTATGCAGAAATGGAAGACAACATTCCAAATGGGATTCCACCATTTGATGGAAGCAATTTTGAATACTGGAGTAATAGAATGGAAAATTACTTGAAATATCTTGGGGAATATGTTTGGTTCTCAGTTGCTTTAGGATACAATGCTTTGAAGAAACCAAAGACTGCAGCTCAGAAGGAAGAAAAAAGGAACAACAAATTGGAAATAGATACCATCCTGGATGGATTGACAGGATCATGTGCATCAGCAAAAGAGCTTTGGGACAAGCTACAATACCTTTATGCAAGGGAAGAAGAAGAAGTTAAAGAAAATTACAACATATCATATTTCAAAGAAGAAAATAGAGGTCAGTTCTTTTTCTTTAATTGTGAAGGAGTAGGACATGTTGAATTTGAATGTCCTCATCCAAGGATTGAAAGAGATGACACTAAAGAAGAAAATTCCAATGAAGAAGAAGAAAATCATGAAGCAGAAATGATTCAACAAGAAGATGAGAATCTTAAAAAATTGAAGCAAGTTGAGATTGAAAATAGCAAGCTCAAAGACACGAGTAGAAAACTAAGAAGTGAATTAGGTTGTTATGAAAAAACAGTTGTAAGCTTGAAGAAACAATTAGAATACTTTGAGAAACTAAGAGAAGAAACCATTTCCTTGAAAACTATACTCGAAGAAGCAAGAATAATAGGAGAAGTAAAGAAGGTCCAAATGATGAAGAAAGAAGAAGATTGTGACAAACTTGAACAAGAAGGTGTCTCATTGAGGAAGATCTTAAGAAACTCTCAAGTGCCAAAAGATTTAACACATCTTGGATGGGTGAAACTTCATATAAAGAATATGCAAATACCAACAAGAATATTGAAGAAAGAGCTACACAAACAGTTGATGAGAAGTGAACCAGGATGCTAGAATGAATGAATGATTACAAAAGAGATGAATATCCAAGAAGACCTCCTACCTTCAGGAATCAAAGAAGCTTCAATCAATATGAAGGAAGCTACAAAAAAGTAGATCATGAACCCATATGGAATACATCACAAAGAAGACCACTTACTCCAAGGTATCAAATTTTCTTTCTTGGTCATTGTTATACTTGCAAAAATTTTGGACATAAGGCAATTAATTGCAGAATCAATGAAAGGAACAAATACACAAGAAACATGAATGGTGTAAATAGAAGATATGGAAATTATCATGGATTTGTCAACAAAAGTTATAATTCATTTTCCCCATTGATGGACAAAAATATTGTATGCTACAAATGTAATGATCTTGGACACAAAGCATGAGATTGTAGATATATGAATGCAGATGTCACTATGCCAACCATAGTATGGAGAAGGAAAGAGATTCCAAACAATGAAGATTGTCAAATAGAATTAACCACTGAAGAATGTAAAGAATAAGATGAATGGTACATAGATAGTGGATGTTCTTCACACATGACCAGGGATCAAGACAAATTCATCAGCTTGAAGAGAAAGGGTGGCAATGTTGCATTTGGAGATGACTCATCTACCAAAATACTTGGAGAAGGTGTAGTAGAACTTGGAAGAAAAATGTAAAATCAAAGAATGTCCTATTGGTTGAAGACTTGAAGCATAATCTACTCAGTGTTCGTAAAATGTGTGATCAAGGATACACTATTACGTTTGACTCCCAAAACTATAAAATCAGAGAAAATAACTCAAGAAGATTGGTTGCAACTGCAACAAGAAGACCGAACAACATATACATCCTAGACATGAAGAAGAAAGAGAAGACAGAAGCCACACAAAATGATTCCAAGGAAGAAAAACTCCCAAAGACCAAAAATAAGGATGAAGTATTATTGAGTGCCACATGTTCAGGGGGAGCAGCCCCAAAGAAGAAGGTTACCTTTTTCCATTAAACTCAGGGGAAGAAGTCCTACCCTTTTCCATTGATGTCAAAGGGGGAGAGAAATTGGGATCATGATGATAGGGGGAGAATGAGTGTTGCCATCAATGACAAAGGGGGAGATTGTTGGAATATTGGTTGTTGTCATTGATGTCAACCCTAGTCATGGGTTTTGGACCACACGATTGATGAAGGTATTGGGAAATGAAGGACAATGCACATGCATATAAAACACACATATATGGATAGTATACATAATGTTGTTTCTAGTGGTATGTGGCACGTCACATGGATCCTCGTGGTTGAGGAGAAATGAATTTTTGAAGATGACAAAGTGAATTGAAGAAGCAAGTACATGTAGGCCCTGAAGGTAATTAAAGAACAGAATTACAAAATAAGAAAGTGTCAGGTCGGCCCTAATGTTAAAAGGAAGTGACATAAATGGTATAAATAAATATTATTATACATTAATTTTATACACAAGTCAAATTTCAGGGGAAATCATAAGTAAAGAAGGCCGGATTTCAAGGGAGGATGAAGTCTTTTGGTGATGTGTTCTAAGGTGTATTATTTTCAAGTCATCTTACCATTGTCACTATAAAAAAAATTCTAGAACGATTTAGATGGTTAAATTGATATGGTATTGAGAATATATATCAAGGTACCTATGGTAAAATTTTCAGCTCTTGATTCACTATAATTATGTAGATACACTCTATGGAAGATAGGGTTTTTGACTAGTCCTGAAGCTAGTCAATAAACAGGTGTTCCGGGTAAAACAGTCATAACTTATTCATAGAGAATCCAAATGAAGTGGGATAAATTTAATTGGAAATCATACAGACTATAGTTTCTTGTGGGATAGTTTCAGAATCTGATGTTAAATATTGAGCATGGGGCATTCTGTACAAGTTCGGTCTCCTGAATAAACCAGAATTGAACAAGGTCTACCATTCTCTCTATAACTTATTTTTGGGGAGGATTCAAGGAGTGAAAATTGGAGAAGTTTCAGAGAATAAATTGAGTAATATTATCTATAGGATCAGATTATTCCAAGAATTGAAGAATTTCAAAAATTGAAGAAGTATGAGGAAGCATTATCAAGTTCTATGTGATGGTTGGTTGATGGTGATGATTTAATGTGACGTTTTATTATCTCTCATATATTCTTGGGTGGAAGGAAGGGGAAAGGATGGAGAGTTCATTTCTCTCTTGATATTGGAGGATTGTATCTTCCTCTTGTAGTTTTATTCCTCCCTTTACATTTGGAAGTTGTAGCTACCTTTGGAAGTCATTACTTCCCTTGAACAATAACTATTGATTATTTCTCATATATTGTGCATGGTGTATTGTGGTGTATTGGTGTAACTCTTATACTATTGTTCATTTATCATTGGATATAATTGAATGGTTTAAGTATAAGTTGAAAAAGGTTTTAAATTGTACTTGATATTAATTCACCCCCCTCTTAGTATCAACAATCTAGGTTGATCCGTACAAAGGTGTTGTCTGATACACTACCACACGAAGGGGTACCAACAGGGGTTACAAGGGTGGCCAACAGATGTGTGCTTAAGTACCACTTGTATTTCCTGTGTGTATGAATCCCTCAACCGCGGGTTTATGCATGTAACGAAAGATCTTTGTGGCTTAAAGACATTGGAATATGTCTTTAGCCTGAAAAAAAACATTTACCCACAATTTCTGCAGAGGAAAGTGCTCTAATACCACTTGTAATATACCATATATAAAAAGTATGCAAAACAGAAATAAAATGATAGAAATTGCGGAATAACAGATATATAACCAAAACAATCACCACAATAGCACTGAAATGATATAAGAATAACAACAGAAATAACACTTTGATTCAGAGAGCAATGTTCACGGGCCTCTTCGAGGGGGCAACCTCCAGTCGAGCAGAGCTATATTACAATAATAACCAAGCTAGGGTTCTCATACCCTCAAATCCTATTTATACTAAATATGTCTATCAAAAGAAGCATCTAGAGGAAGATCCTTCTAGAAGTGGAAGCTTCTATTAGGTCTTCTTACATTTGACTTATTCTATTTTATTTCAAGGCCTTATTAATATTGATCTTTATTACATCCAAATATATTGTTCTACCTATGTCTAGGTTAGGACCCTAACATTGTAAATATATGTTATTGAAGATTCCTTTGAATCATTTTTATCAGACCGTCTTCTTAGTTTATACGTCGTTTCATGCTTTCCTTCTTGTATGAATGTAGTATCTGTGATTCATGGATTCCTGAGGAGATGGAGGATCTGTTGCTATATTTCCCATGTTCATCGTTCATCACTCAGATCCTTCTATTTTCCTTATTATATGAATGTAATCTCTCTGATTTATGGATTCCTGAGGTGATGGAGGATTTGTTGCTATCATGCCCATATTTCATGGTTCATCAGATATTCTCTATTTTTCTTATTATCTAGATGTAGGATCTCTCTGATCTATGGATTCCTTATGCGATAGAGGATCTATTTTCATCTTGCCCATTTTTCATGGTTCGTCACTCAAACATTTTGTGTCTTCTTCTCCTCGCCACCACTTAAATCCTTTTGTCTGATAGGCGATTTAAATGCCTTCCTCATTCACGATACTTGTGACTCCATAGCCCAATGGTCCTAAACTGATCTATAGTTACTTCTGTTATCTCTTCCTCTCTCTACAGTCTCACTGATCTCACCCACTCACACCATTTTAATCCCTTTACTTTATTTTGATGGGTACTGAGCTTATCCTCTTTCATTCAGAGGGTGACTTCTAGTGCTAACATTCATGGTGCCATTGTTGGGGATGGATTTGAGAATATTAAAGAGCTCCCTAGGAAGAATGACATAGATCCAGCACTTGATGGTAGACAAGAGTGGGATATAGAAATTGACTATAATCATCTACCTGGAAACTCCACATCAAAGACTCCACTGGGGAGGATCCTATTGACAGAAAGATGAAGGGAATGACTAGGTATCATCTTATGATCTTTCTGCTTGAACTTTTGTTATCCTTTATTAACTCATTTTTGTTTTTCCCTTCACATATAAAGAGGATCATTTTTTCTTTGTTTATTTGGTTGATCACTAGCCTTCCTTTATATATCCATCCTTGGAGGAAGAAGCCATACTTTTTGCCTATGTTGTAGATGTTGATCCTATATCCTTAGCTTAGCTTATTCATAAAGATGAAATTCATACTAAGATCCCTCCTGGATTCAATCACTGAGGAGGTTGAAATTGATCCACGGCCTCCTCAAATCTCATCACATCCTGATGTTACTGTTGAGCCTTGCCATTAGTTTGTTAAGCCTCATATTCATCCCACTAGTTTTCAAATTAGAATCAGAGACAGATTGTTTAAACCTTTAAAGATTCCATATCATCTTCATCCTTATCCTCCTGATTTCTTTAAATATCTCCCTCATTTTTCTGGGGAAGAACATGTTACAGCTGAGAGGCATGTGGAATCCTTTGAGAAATTTGTTGGTCAATTTGAGATTTCTCATGATGATATTGCCATGAGATTGTTCTCAAATTCATTGTTTGGAGATGTTATTGTGTGTTTTAAATGTTTGGGAGTTAACTCCATTGGTTCCTGGGTTTAATTATGCAATGAATTGTTGAAGTGGTGGGGTGAGAACAAGTCCCTTGATCAGTATTGGGATGATTTTAATGCCTTGAGTAGATGGGAAGAGAAATCCTTGGTTGTCTTCAATGAGTGGTTTTACAGTGTTTATCATAATATGCCTGTAGATATCAGACCCACAGAGACTATTTCCATTGTGTACTATGTCATGGCTCAGCATTTAGAGCTTTTCCTTCTCCTGAGAGAAAGGAAATCTATATCTTTATCATAGTTATTCATGGATGTTGAGGAAGTAGAGGAGAGAATCTGAGCTTGTGGCAGGATTCAAAGTCAGTATCATCTCAACTCTGAACGTAAGGCAATTTTTACTTATTGTCCCTGTGAAGAAAATACTATGGATAATTTTGTCTTCGACAGAAGTATCCATGAGCATCCCTTTCTTGATGAAAATCATGTGTATGATCTACTAGAAGCAACAGTTACTACTGTTCCTAAAATGGATATTTTTAACAGTTATATTCTTGATGAAATTATTGTTTTAAAGGTTAACCACAGACATGAAAGGCAGCCCATTTTTTATGGATATTCTAGTTATGATGAGCAGCAAGCTTATCTTATATTTGATCACTATGAAGACAGTAAGGATGATGCAGAAGTTGGCCTTGTCACAAAAGACACAACCTGATATTTTTACCAGGAGAAGCCCTTAGTTGAGGCACGTGAAGAGATCATTTATACACAGCCATAAGTAAATCAACAATCATCAGTGGATCAATAGCCTCCTACATCCAGCCTCCTTCCACTTGTACCTATAGTTCACAAAAAGCATCTTTTTGACCCATAGATGCATGTGGTTGTCATTCAATCAAGTGTGCTTGTAGAGGAAATCAAGCCAACTATAAACAGCTTTCAAACAGTGAAGGTAACCTTTTATAAGTTAATCATGTGTTGCCTTCAGTTTCATGACCTTGTCGATGAGTACATAAAGTTACACTTTTCAAATGCTTTGGAGCATGTAGGCTTGATCTTTTTATCGGAATTTGAAGGTAATATGGGTGATCATAAGAATGAAATTAGTCAGTTGTCATGCTTTCCTTGTCTTTTATGGATCATTTGCAATGAAGCGAAGGTTTCAGTTATCAAACAGTTTGAATGGCTATGGTGGAAGTTTGTTTTCACCTAGCATTTTGTAAAAGTCAATTAACTTAGGTTTTGTACATAAATAAGCTCCCTCATGAGAAAGTGTGTTTACTTTCATTTTTATAATAGTGTACGTGTCAGCATGTTTTCTTCAGTATGATGTTTCAGAGCTCGACTCCATAGCCCAACAGCTAAGGCACTGGAACTGTGCGTTCTTGGCAGCTCGCGGGGAGAATGCCATCCTCCGTGGAGCCAAATGTTATCACATAAAGCTATCAAAGGGTCTCATGGAATCCAAATACTTGTTCACGTAGGCTGTAACCATGGAAACCAAGCGCAACTTTCATAACAGTCCATTTCAGGCTTGAAATGCAAGCAATAGGTCGTTTTAATATTTCAGCGCCGAAGTGTCAAAGTCCCAAATCAAATATGGACCATCCATCAGCAGGGACATGCAGTAGAAATCCGTGAACTTCAAGGGAAAGACGATTTTGAGTTTTGAGTTTCCTGAAGTCCGGAGACCCTGTTGGGCCCCAACAACTCCCCCTAATTTTTACAAAATTTAAAGGGCCCCCATTCGAATCTTGATAATTATAATGAGCTATAGAATCAACCTTTTCAAATAGTTCCATACCTTGGGTTGCTTTGAAACAAACTTAAAACATTCACTATAGTATGAGACATTCATTACAAGAGTATATGTCAAAATTTAGAAATGAGCATAAAAATCTCAATTTAAACAAAGACGTTAATTTTTATCAATTGTTTACTTTCGTTTAAATTATGATTATGTGTTCTTTCTTTTGCTCATTAGCAAGTTTGACTATTTTGAATAATGGGTTCAATACTTCATCAAATAATATCTTGGTTGATTTCTCATTTTCATAAAATCATTTGGTGATATTAATTAATTAAATTATTTTTTTCATTTTACATCTCATTTCAAAATAAAAATAATAATTAAAAAAAAAAATTATCTATGATTTGTTTGATTTTGTAAAAAAACAAAATTAATATTTTTCTCTTCTCCATTAACTTGAAGCTTCTAGAATTTTAAAATAATATTTGAAAGGAAATTATAAACAATGTTTGTTTAGAACTTATAGTTAGTTTAAATTCATTTTTTATTTTATTGTTCTAGATTTTGTTATTGGGTATGTGTTATATTATTTGCATGAGTAGTAGTGTCTGAGCGTATGTGTTGGGCACGCAGGGGGGTTAGAGGGGGGGGAACTAGGCCCCCCCTTGGGGGGTGCAGGGGAGTGGATCCCCTCGCATGGGGGTCCAGGGGCAACACCCCCAGAAAAAAAAATTCTACCTCGGGAAACGTGTCATGTATTTAGGTGGTTTTTCAGCACATGGTTTTTGCCGATGGTTTTCTATTTCTGGTTAAGGAATTAGGGCATTGTACTCATCCAGGTAATTGGGTTAGGGTTTTGGATGCCACTGGCTCCTATATGTATATTGTATTGTAAACAATGTAACACAATGAATGAATATAATATATGTTGGTTTTCCCGGTTTGGGTTTCCAGGGGAAAAATCTCTGTGTAATGTTTGTATTTTCCATTGTATATTTTTTGTTCTTTTCTGAATATCTATTTATAGTAGACATTGTACAAGGTTAGAATTTACATTTGGTATCAGAGCTTTATTGGCTTCAGGGGGACGCCTTTGTGGTCAAGGGTTTGGCTTGGGACTGTGATAAGCCTTGTTACAGTGGGAGATCTGGGGTATTGTTTTTCAAGTGAAAACAAATGGCAAGCAATTCAAAGATGGAGATCGAGAAGTTTAACGGGAAAATATTTGAGCTATGGAAGCTCAAGATGGAAGATCTTTTGGTGGACAGAGATCAGTGGATTGTGGTAGATCCAGGTACTGCACCTACAGGTACTTCTACAGATGACTGGAAAAAGATGGATCGACAGGCAAAGAGCACAATCTGACTGTGTCTCTCCGATTCAGTATTACTGAATGTGTCAGAGGAAGCTATAGCCAAGGATTTATGGGAAAATTTGGGGAAGTTGTATCAGTCTAAGTCCCTAGTAAATAAACCATTCCTGAGAAAGAAGTTGTATAACTTGAGGATGAGAGATGGAGACTCGGTGCCAGAGAATTTGAACGCCTTCAATACTGTGGTAAGTTAGTTAGTATCTGTTGAGATTAAAATTTCAGATGATGATAAATGTATCAGTTTGTTGTGTTCTTTACTAGACTCGTGGGATAGTTTGGTTGTGGACATAGGTAGTAATACAACTTCTTTGAAGTTTGAAGAAGTGGTCTCATCCTTGTTGTCGAAGGAGATGAGACGAAATAATGTGGAAGGACATAGCACAGATGCATTATTTGTAAGAGGACGTTCCCAAGAAAGAAATAGATATAATTTCTCAAGTGGGAGATCTAAGTCTAAGGGTAGATCTAAATCTTCTGGAAAGTTTGTAAGGGTATGTTGGAGGTGTGGAAAAGAAGGGCACTATAAGAAGCAGTGTAGATCCAAAGTTGAGAAAAAGAAGGGATCTGAAGAATCTTCTTCTACAGAAGAAAAGACCTCCAAGGAAGAAGGAGAGGGTGTGTACTTGGCCTCTTCAAGCACACATCCAGATCATGAGGCATGGTTGATTGACTCTGGTGCATCCTTTCATATGACTCCCCACGGGGAGTGGTTCTGCGAATATGAAAAGTATGATGGAGGTAATGTTTTCTTAGGTAATGATTTGACAACCAGAATCATAGGAAGAGGAAGGGTCAAGTTGAGACTCATAGATGGAAGTATTAAAACACTGCCTGGTGTTCTACACATGCCAGGTATGGCCAGAAATTTGATTTATGTAAGCAAAATGGAAGATGCAGGGGTAAAAACAATTTTTGAAAAGGGAACTTGTAGGATGGTTCGAGGAGAAATGGTGTTGATGAAGGGAGTTCAGTTTGGAACTCTATATAAGCTACTAGGAAGCACTATTAGTGATGGGTGTAATAGCTCCATTGTTCTTGATATTGGAGTTGAAGAAGAAAGAACTCCTACAGTCTCTGGAGAAAAGGTTATGTTGTGGCATCAAATACTGGGGCATATCGGAGAAAAGGGTCTTTGACTACTACACGGTAAAGGTATGGTTGAACGTATGTCTAACTTCTCTCTGGATTTTGATTTATGTGAACATTGTCTATATGGGAAGCAGAATCAGGTAAGATTCCCCTCTGGTGTAATGAGGGCAGAAGGAATTTTACAACTAGTTCACAGTGATGTTTTTGGACCTGTGTCGGTCCCATCATTGGGAAAATCTGTGTACTATGTCTCATTTATAGATGACTTCTCGAGGAAAAATTGGATACATTTCCTCAGGAATAAATCTAAAGTCTTTGACAGGTTTAAAGAGTTTAAGGCTCTTGTTGAGAATCAAACAGAGAAAAGAATTAAGGTGTTGAGAACAGATAATGGCAGAGAGTTCTGTGGGAATGAATTTGAAGAATTCTATAGAAGTGTGGTATAGCAAGGCAGAAGACTACTCCATATACACCTAAGCATAATGGAGTTGCAAAAAGGATGAACAGGACACTGATGGAAAAATCAAAGTGCATGCTCAGTGGTGTCGGGTTAGGTCAAGAATTATGGGCAGAGGTAGTGGGTATTGCATGTTATCTAGTCAACAGATCATCGTCATCAGCGTTGGGTTACAAGACTCCACAAGAGGTATGGACTGGTAAGGAATATTCTCTCACACATCTTAAGGTATTTGGCTATGATGCATATGTTCATGTTCCAAAGGAAAACAGGAGTAAGCTAGATAAGAAGGCTGAAAAATGTATCTTTATTGGATATAAAGATGGTCTCAAAGGTTATAAGATTTGGAACCAATAAACTAAGAAGTTAGTGTATAGCCGAGATGTGGTATTTAGAGAAATGAAGGATGTTGTTAAACAGGAAGTCCTACCAAGTAAGGAAGAACCAGAGAAGATAGAGTTTGATTTAAAGGATGGTGAAGGAGACTCTACAGAAGAACATGAATCAGAAGAAGAAGATCCTCATACTCTAGTATTGAGGAGATCAGATCGAGAAAGAAGGCTACCAGAAAGGTATAGTCCATCTAATTTTCATTCAAAATTTTCTTTGTCTATTACTGATGATGATCCTAGAACTGTCAGGGAGGCAGTGGATTCAAAGGATGGAAATCTCTGGAAAAGGGCCATGGAAGAAGAAATGGCATCTTTGGATAAGAATGAGGCTTGGGATCTAGTGGAGTTACCAACTGGAAGAAATCCCATTGGAAGCAAATGGGTATTTAAAAAGAAGCTGAATGCAGAAGGAAAAGTGGAGAAATACAAAGCTCGATTAGTAGAAAAGGGTTATTCCAAGGTTGAGGGAATTGATTTTGGTGAGATTTTTTCTCCTGTTTCCAAGTTAACCTCTATAAGATTTATGTTATCTATTGTTGCTGCATTTGATTTTGAAGTAGAATAGATGGATGTAAAGATATCATTCCTGCATGGGGATCTAGAAGAAGAAATCTTTATGAAACAACCAGAAGGTTATGCTGTGAAAGGAAAGAAGGAGCTAGTATGCAAGCTGAAAAAGTCCCTGTATGGTTTAAAACAATCACCAAGGATGTGGTGTCAAAAATTTGATACTTATATGCTAGGACTTAGCTTCACAAGAAACAAAGAGGATCACTGTGTGTATTCTAAATTAATTGGTGATCATTTGATTTATTTGGTCTTGTATGTGGATGACATGTTGTTGATAGGAAACAACAAGGAGATTATCCAGGATGTGAAAACTCAGATGTCCTCTAAATTTGACATGAAGGATCTTGGTGCTTCAAATTTCATTTTGGGCATGGAAATTAAAAGAGATCAAAAAAAGAGGAAACTCTAGTTAAATCAGAGAAAATATGTCGAGACAATATTGCAGAGGTTTAATATGAAGGAATGTAAATCGGTCAAGGTTCCTATTCTTGTTGGTGTAAAGTTATATGTGGATCAGTGTCCCAAGACACATGAAGAAGAGGAGGACATGTCTCATGTTCCATATGCGAGTGCAGTTGGCAGTTTGATGTATGCAATGGTCTGTACTAGACCAGACATTGCACATGCAGTGGG
>ML780055.1:558739-574446 GCA_009831015.1 Picea engelmannii
TTGGTGTAAAGTTATATGTGGATCAGTGTCCCAAGACACATGAAGAAGAGGAGGACATGTCTCATGTTCCATATGCGAGTGCAGTTGGCAGTTTGATGTATGCAATGGTCTGTACTAGACCAGACATTGCACATGCAGTGGGATTTTTGAGTAGGTATCTGTCAAAACCAAGGAAGGAGCATTGGACAGCAATAAAAAGGGTTTTCATGCATTTGTGTGGCACTGCTAGCTATGGATTGTGCTACGAAGGAAGACCAGGATTGGACAGAGTGGTCTATATACATGGCTTTGTGGATGCAGACTGGGCTGGAGATTTGGATCATAGGAGATCTACAAGAGGGTATGTGTTTAACCTGTTTGGAGGAGCAATAAGTTGGATGAGCAAAAGACAGGCTGTAGTGGCACTTTCAACTATAGAATCTGAATGCATGGTAGCCACTCATGCAAGTAAGGAAGAAGTATGGTTACAAAGATTGTGTTTAGGTATTGGGTTGTTACAACAAGCTGTAAGGATAGAGTGTGACAGTCAGAGTGCAATTTTTCTGGCAAAGAACCCTGCTTATAATTCAAACACAGAGCACATTGATGTTCAATATCACTTTGTGAGAGACATGATTGAAGAAAAGAAAGTATCATTGATGAAGGTGGACACTTTGAAGAATGTTGCAAACTCATTAACAAAATCTGTGAGCACTGAGAATTTCTCTTGGTGTAGAGGATCCATGGGCATTGTTGCCCTGGATTTTTAACTATGTAACTCTGTAACCCCCTGTATGCAAAGAAAACAACAAGTGGGAGAATGTTGGGTATGTGTTATATTCTTTGCACGAGTAGTAGTGTCTGAGTGTATGCGTTGGGCGCCCAGGGGGGTTAGAGGGGGGGGTGCAGGGGGGCGAAGCTCCTCGTGCGGGAGTCCAAGGGCAGCGTCCCCGTAAAAAAAAAATCTGCCTCGAGAAACATGACACCTACCTCGAGAAATGTGTTATGTATTTAGGTGATTTTTTGGCACATGGTTTTTGCCAATGGTTTTCTATTTCCGGTTAAGGAATTAGGGTTTTGGACTAATCCAGGTCATTATATTAGGGTTTTGGATGTCACTGGCTCCTATATGTATATTGTATTGTAAACAATATAACATAATGAATGAATATAATATATGTTGGTTTTCCCGGTTTGGGTTTCCAGGGGAAAAAAACTTTGTGTAATGTTTGTATTTTCCATTGTATATTTTCTGTTCTTTTCTGAATATCTATTTGCACTAGACATTATACAAGGTTAGAATTTACATTTGTTTTATTCACAATTTTTAGGTTATTCATTTTTAGGTTATTAATTTAGGTTTTTTTTTGTTTCACGGGTTTCTATTATCAAATATTTTATACGGATCTGATCATGGCTTGATTTTATTATCCAAATACATTCAAGATGATTGATCCAAAAATAATATTGGATTGCTAAAAATAATTTTATGAGCAACAACAAATAAAATTTGGAAAGGCATCAAGATCAGAAAGACGATTTTGCAGGATTGATTGCAGCCAAACCGTGAGGAATTTGAAGAAACGTTTGAAAACCCAGTACCCAAATGGACCCATTTACCTTTCGCATAGAACTTTTCCTAAAAACTGCGCGATTTGAGAGATATTGATGTCTCTTTACGAGGCAAATTTCAAGTGGCGAAAATTAATAGTGACGCCCAGACTGTTCATTCATTGTATAAATATATGAGAAAGTTTAGAGACAAGGGGATCCAAGAATTGGAGAGAAGGATTTTTATCCTTTCTCTTTTGTATATTATTTCTTTTGTAAACTTTTTCCTTTTCAAATGGAGTAACGGATGGTTGGAATCTTTGGTAGAATGGACAAGTATTTTCAAAGAAGAATATGGAATTCTAGGTTGCTTAATGGCTTTTGTCCTGTGAGTAAAATGGTTTTATTTTCATTATAATATCTTCATATTCTTTGAAAATTTGATTATTCATTGATTTAAATTAGCTTTGGTCTATTTTATCAATACATGGTTAATTGTTATCATTTATGTATTAATTTTTTCAATCTTTAAGAGTCTATTATCTTAAAAATTCTTCCAGGACCACAATATGGGCATGTGATTTTGAGAAAGAATATGAGAACACAATTCATATTTGGCTTTAGACCTGTGTGATGCTTATTCCATTCCATTCTTTCATTACTGTTGTATCATGAGAATATTATTATGGTTGATTTTAGGTTTAGTTTGTTATCACATGGTGTTTTCATATTGTTAAATGTTATATGTTGTCCATAATTTCCTATTCCATTTTTTATGTGTGATTAATTGATCATTTGATTATTGTGGAATCTATTTCTAATGTTAAATCATGGATAATATCAATACTTAGAATTGAGTTTTCTTTCATTCTTAAATATTGATTATCTTAAGATCACAGATTTTTAATTAGTTGTCTTCCTGTTGTTATTAATTTACTACAATATCAAATGCTTCTTTGAATGTATTCTGGAAGTGCTAGTATTGTTCTGTTATAGGTTTCCCTTAACAACAGTACAGATAGGAGCTCATACAACACAGAAAGATAATACCAGTTTCATTGATCAGCTACAAATATTTCGATGTGTTATTTAGTTAAGTTGTTTATGAATGAAATAATGATTACATTAATTAGCTTTGATTGTTTTTGTGTCACTGTTTCAATCGTATTCATTTAGTATTTATTCGTTTAATATCTTTAAAAAAAAAATCCAAAAAGAAGTGTTTTTCATATTTGATTCATAAACTTTATCAAACAATCATTTTCGCAAGATGATGCAGGAGCATCGCCAACTCAGCAAGTGTGGAGCCAGCGCATGTGTTTTTAAACACATGACATATAAGCTTGATAACTCTTTTTTGAATTTTCATTTAAGATGAAGCGCCATATCCTTCAATGAAATATTTATGAAGGAGCGCCTGTTGTATTGTAGTAAACCTCGAGCCTTACGCTCTTGTCTGAATTAGATAGGAGGCATTTATTAGATTTAATGCAGGTAGATAGATGTTTAAGTCTAGATTAGACAGTTTTAGAGTCTGAGAGGGAAAATGGATATAGACACCCTCTTTGTATCATTGTAACATTATCAATCAAGCATTCAGAAGGGAGGAGCAAGTAGAGAATTGTATGAAGAACACCCATGTACAGGGAGTTTGAATTAATAGAATGAAGCTTTGATTCAAGCACATGGTTTGTGTTGTTTTCGCTGTGTATTATGCTCATGAAAGTTTGTTTCTGTTATGCATTTCTTTGTATATGTTGTGCATGTGATTCCCTATTTTAGTTGAAGTCTGAATAGGAGAAGGAATGAGTTTCAATTGTTTCTCTATCTGAGCTAGGAGGTTCCTGCAAAGAGTGCAGTCGAATTCATCTGCAAAGAGTGCGTTGATGGAGGCTCAGTAGTTTAACCTTTTTTCTCATTTCCCCATAATTGGATTTGAGTTGTTAAAGCCGTGCAAGGAGTGTGCAGGCAGGAGAAGAAGTCTCAGTTGTTAATCTGAGCAAAGGAATTTGGAGACTACTGCTGCAGGAAGTGCGCAGAGTCAGAAGGACTCAACACCGGGAAAGTTGTTGGAAGTCGAGTGCAAGGTGGGTGTACGAATCCAACTACAGGAGCCAGATGGGAAAAGCTCAGGAGGGTTAGCACTTCTGATATCATGGAAAAGAGCCCAGAAGGTTCGTCGAACCAGGGTTATGCAGAGTTGTAGTCGCAGGCTTGGAGAGAAAGTCTCGAAGAGAAACACTTAGTCAATTCGGAGAAATCCTCAAGGAGGAGAATCGACGGTCAGGATTCGCAGAGGAAAGTTGTGAAACCCCGCCAACCGTCAGATCTGGGAAATTTGCGCACGGGTTATACCTTAGCGTGCAGGGGAGAAGCCCGGGAGTCATCGGGATTTGGCTCATCAGAATATCGGAGTTTCCATGGTCCTGAAACTCTGGTAGAACAAAATCATGATCCACGATTTCCCAAAAATACCTCAGTTGTTGATCTCAAGAGGACACGTGTCAAGCATCAGGAGCAGAATCGGGTTTCAGCTCATCAGAGAATCGGGGTTTGCGAGGACATAGAATTCTCGCATATTGGAATCGCGATTCGCGATATCTCGACAATATTTTTGAGCCGTTGATCGGAGGGACACGTGGCGAGAGATCCCGAGGAGTCGAGGTTCGACATTTTGGGATTTTTGAGTACAAGGAAATCGTTGCAATGGAAGTCGCGAAACTCCAATACGCGATTTCCCAATCGCACAAGAGTGTGGACCATAAGCTCCAGAGTATAAGACAGGTGGCAGGAGGTCAAACCGTGCAGTGGGTCAACACCAGGTGGCGTCGGGAATCGGGAATTTTGTGAGTGTAAGTTCTACGCATTTCGAATCCGCAAATTCTAAAACTCCGATAGAGGGAAGGGCCCGTGGTCTTATGGACCGGTAGGTCACATGCACGAGGAGTTAGTCGGAGGGGGCTGAAGGGGCAGAGAGTGCCATCGTGAATCAAAAATTGGGGGTCCGAGAGGTAAGAAACTCTCGACCTCATGAGTGTCGATTTCCCGATCGGGGAAATTCCCGATAAAAGAAAGAAGTCCGTGGGTAGAGACTCATCGGGGTTCGGGGATTTGTAATACCCAATTTTCATGAGTTCAGGACTCACGATCCCGCGAGGTTCGATTTCTCGATATAACACAGGGGAGTCATAAGGATAGTTATGTGGGTAGAGGAAAGTCCCGATAGGGGAGTAAGAGAGCGTTTCAGCTCTTCGGGCCGAAGGAAGAGAAGGTCCTGGTGATCGCGGACGTGCCCCGAGTGGCACGTTTTGCATCAAGTGGTATCAGAGCTAGAAAGTCTCTTTTTTTTCTGTAGAAGAGAAGAAAGGAGAATTCACCATGCCGCTAAGGAGAAGAGATAGACAATCACCCAATCCAGAGGGGGAAAAGGAATCGTCTAGAGAAAGAGGTAGGCCGAGGCAGAATCTGGAAGTAGAAAGACAACTGCAAGAATTACGCTCTATGATTGTCGATATAGGAATAAAGCAAAGGTGAAAAAATGATGCAGGAGATACCAGTGAATTCAAGGATGAAGATGACGCTAGATAGGGAGCAGGATAAATCCCAGCAGAAGATGCAGCAAATGAGCGATTAATGAAAGCTATCGCCCGGATGAGTTTGAAGACAAAGATGGACATTCCGACTTATGGAGGAAATTTGGATGCGGAAGAGTTACTGGATTGGATCCGAGCTCTTGACACCTACTTCGATTATGAAGACATCGAAGAAGATAAAAAAGTAAGGCATGCTATCACAAAATTGAAGGGACACGCAGCATTATGGTGGGACGAAATTCAAGTAGATAGACGCTGCAAAGGTAAGAAAAAGATTAAAAGTTGGGATCGAATGGTTGCGAAGATAAAATAAAAGTTCATCCCAAGCGATTATCAAATCACACAGTTCAGGAAGATGTAGAACCTGAGGCAGAAATTGATGACGGTGAAGGAATACACCGAAGAATTTTACAAGCTCAATATCAGAGCGGGTCATCGGGAGAGCGATGATGAAAAAGTAGTCAAGTATATGAATGGATTAAGATACGATATCCAGGATGAGATGAGTATGGAAACCATCCAAACAGTAGAGGATGCGTATCAGATGGCGTTAAAAGCTAAGGAAAAGCTAAGCCGTAAGCCAGGACAGCGAGGCTGAGGTAGGAGCCAACCAAAAGGTAAGTCCGTTGCTCAATACAGGTTCCAGAAATCTAAGGATGACTAGAAAAAGCCTCAGATGAGAACAGAAAGAGGTGGAAGTTCACAGCGAGGCCAGCACGTTGAACAGGGAAGGTCGTAGACAGAACAAGGCATAGGATACGCTGACGCGAACACATTTCCTTGTACCAAAGGTAGAGGAAGAGGCAGAGGTGGAGTCATCACATGCTTCATATGTACAAAGAATGGACACAAGGCAGTTGATTGTCCAGATAGGAAGAAGGACAAGGGAGAAGCTCACATCGCCCAAGCACAGAGGCGAGATGCTGAGGAAGAAGACGCAGAAGACGGAAGGTCATTGATGATGCGTAAGGTTCTCTTAACACCCAAGAAGGAGGTGGAGGACGTTGTTCAAAGAAATAGGCTTTTTAGAACCACATGCAAGACTAAAGACAGAAAATGCCAGGTTATTGTGGATAGCGGAAGCACAAACAATCTCGTTTCGACCGAGATGGTGGAAAAGTTGGAATTGGAAACAACTGATCACCCGAGGCCATACAAAGTTTCATGGCTGCAAAAGGGACATCAGGTAAATGTCACTAAATAGTTCTTAGTTGACATCAAGATAGGAAGATATAATGATAGGATTTTATGCGATGTTATTCCTATGGATGTATGTCATGTATTGCTAGGCATACCATGGCAATATGATAGAAACGTAGTTCATGATGGGAAGATGAACACATACACTTTGGAGAAGAATGGAAGAGCACATACGTTGAATCCAATTAAGGATAAAGAAGTAAAACCAGAGCCAAGAAATACTATACTTCTCATGAGTGGGAAGGAACTTCTGGCAGAAGTAAAGAAGAAGGAAGATCCACAATTCTTTGTGGTCAGGAAACCAAGAGTTGTTTTGACCAGCACAAGAGTGGATGATCTGCCAAAGGAAATTCAGGAACTACTGGAAGAGTTCACTGATATAGTGGTGGACGAATTACCTCATTCGTTGCCACCGATGAGGAGCATAAGCCATCATATAGACCTCATACCAGGAGCAAGTTTTCCGAACAAAGCAATGTACAGGTTGACGTCGTAGGAGAACGAAGAGGTCAAAAGACAGGTACAGGAGCTGTTGGATAAAGGACTGGTCAGGGAAAGTCTTACTCTGTGTGTCGTTCCAACGGTACTAAGTCCGAAGAAGGATGGAGGATGGAGAATGTGTACAGACTCTAGAGCCATTAACAAAATCACCATCAGGTATAGATTTCCACTGCCGAGAATGGATGACTTGATGGATTGCTTGAGTGGGGAAAATTTGTTTTCAAAAGTGGATTTGAAAAGTGGATACCATCAGATTCGCATGAGGAAAGGCGATGAATGGAAGACAGCCTTCAAGACTAACGAAGGTTTGTACGAATGGCTGGTCATGCCGTTTGGCTTGACGAATGCACCAAGTACATTCATGAGGTTGATGAATGAAGTGCTGAAAGAGTTTATTGGTAAGTTTGTCATTGTTTATTTGGATGACATCTTAATTTTCAGGAAATCAAAAGAAGAACATCTAAAGCATTTAGCTGCAGTTATGAGGAAGTTACAGCAAGAGAAGTTGTTAATCAACATGAGGAAGTCTTCATTTATGAAGAGAGAACTCATTTACTTGGGGTTTGTCATATCGGAAAATGAATTAAAGATGGATCCAAGTAAAGTAGAGGTGATTAAGAATTGGCCATCACCGAGGAATGTTTTCGAGGTGAGAAGTTTCCATGGATTGGCAAGTTTCTATAGGAAATTCATTAGGAACTTCAGTGGAATTAGCGCAGCAATGATGGACACGGTCAAGAAAAGACATAAATATTTTCATTGGAATGAAGAGGTAGAGAAAATCTTCAATATGTTGAAGCAAAAGATCACCGAACAGCCAATTTTGGTGTTGCCAGATTTTTCCAAAGTTTTCCAGGTGAAATGTGATGCAAGTGGCTTTTCCATAGGAGCGATCTTAAGCCAGGAGGACAGACCAATCGCATATTTCAGCGAGAAGTTGGACGAGGCCAAGGTGAAGTATTCAACATATGATAAAGAATTTTATGCTATCATACAGGCGTTGAAGAAGTGGAGGCATTATTTGATGCCAAAAGAATTTGTTCTGTATAGTGATAATCATGTGTTACAGTTTGTGACTCAACAGGAGAAGTTGAATCAGAAACATGCTAAATGGGTAGAGTATATGTAGAATTTTACATTTTTCATTAAACACATTTTAGGGACTGTTAACAAAGTGGTTGATGCTTTGAGCAGGAAATGTTTGTTGCTGCAGGAGTTTCGATTCAAGACCTTGGGTTTTGAAAATCTAAAAGACATGTATGCAGGTGATGCAGATTTTGCAGAGGCATACGAGGCAGCTGAGAATCCAGTTCTCATATGTAGAAGCCCATGGATGGATTACATGATCCAAAATGGATTGTTATTCAGAGGCAATCAGTTATGCATTCCACATTGCTCCATGATGGAGAATTTGCTAAAAGAAAAGCATAGTGGCGGATTAGCATGACATTTTGGCCACGATAAGACATTTGCAAAGTTGAGTGAAGCCTATTTCTGGCCGAAAATGCGAACAGATGTCAAAAAGTTTGTTGACAGGTGTAGGATTTGTCAACATTCAAAGGGCAGAAAGCAGAATGCAGGATTTTATCAATCATTACCCATACCTGAGAGGCCGTGAGATGAAATCAGCATGGATTTCATATTGGGATTGTTGAGAATGCAAAGAGGACATGATTCGATCTTTGTAGTGGTCGACAGGTTTTCCAAAATGGCACATTTTATACCATTCCATAAGACCAGCGATGCAACACATATTGCAAATTTGTTCCTCAAGGAGATTGTTAGACTTCATGGTTTACCCAGAAGCATTGTATCGGACAGGGATACGAAATTCATTGGACATTTCTGGAGGACACTCTGGAAGAAGATGGGAACTAACTTAATGTTCATTTCAGCCTATCATCCCCAAATGGATGGGAAAAAAGAGGTGGTAAACAGAAGCTTAGGAGATTTATTAAGAATCTTGGCGACAGAGCACCATAGCAGTTGGGACAATGTGTTGCCACAGGTGGAATTTGCATACAATGATTCTATGAATAGGAGCACAGGAAAAAGCCCATTTGAAATTGTTTATGGAAGGCAGTCGAGAGGAGTATTTGAACTGAG
Organism: Picea engelmannii; assembly: GCA_009831015.1. Lineage (NCBI taxonomy): Eukaryota > Viridiplantae > Streptophyta > Pinopsida > Pinales > Pinaceae > Picea > Picea engelmannii. The sequence goes on from ML780055.1 coordinate 567,670, forward strand.
GGATTCAGAGCAGATAATGACTAAGAGCGCAAGTGTTGAATAATTTGCACAAGCGATGGAAGAACTTCACAGCAGAGTGAAGCAGCGATTGTTGGAAACAAATCAGGAGTACAAGCATAGAGCAGATCAGCATCGGAGACAACTTCAATTCAAAGTTGGTGATCTAGTTCTGGAACATCTGAGGAGAGAAAGGTTCCCAAGGGGAACATACAACAAACTGAAAATGAAGAAAATTGGGCCATGCAGAGTCCTGAAGAAGATGGGAGAAAATGCTTATGAGATTGAATTGTCGGATGACATCGGAATATCTCCGACATTCAATGTTTCAGACTTATATCCATATAAAGCTGAGGAAGCAGGGACTAGAAATGATGAGCAGCCAGAGATCCAGTGGCAAAAGCAGATGTCGATTGCAGAGAAGCCATAGATGGAACATATACTTGACAAAAGAGTGAGCAAAAAGACCAGACAGAAGCAATACTTCGAGTATCTGGTGAAAAGGAAGAACCACCCATTGGAAGATGCCAGCTGGGAGACAGAAGCAGTTATCCAAAAACATGGATAGACTGTGCAGGAGCTCATGGACAGGAGCCCATGAAAGTTTTCAAGTCGAGGAGTATGATGTAGGAGCATCGCCAACTCAGCAAGCGTGTAGCCAGCGCATGTGTTTTTAAACACATGACATATAAGCTTGATAACTCTTTTTTGAATTTTCATTTAAGATGAAGTGCCATATCCTTCAATGAAATATTTATGAAGGAGCACATGTTGTATTGTAGCAGACCTCAAGCCTTACGCTCTTGTCTGAATTAGATAGGAGGCATTTATTAGATTTAATGCAGGTAGATAGATGTTTAAGTCTAGAATAGACAGTTTTAGAGTCTGAGAGGGAAAATGGATATAGACACCCTCTTTGTATCATTGTAACATTATCAATCAAGCATTCAGAAGGGAGGAGCAAGTAGAGAATTGTATGAAGAACACCCATGTACAGGCAGTTTGAATTAATAGAATGAAGCTTTGATTCAATCACATGGTTTGTGTTGTTTTCTCTATGTATTATGCTCATGAAAGTTTGTTTCTGTTATGCATTTCTGTATATATGTTGTGCATGTGATTCCCTGTTTCAGTTGAAGTCTGAATAGGAGAAGGAATGAGTTTCAATTGTTTCTCTATCTGAGCTAGGAGGTTCCTGCAAAGAGTCCAGTCGAATTCATCCACAAAGAGTGCGTTGATGGAGGCTCAGTAGTTTAACCTTTGTTCTCATTTCCCCATAATTGGATTTGAGTTGTTAAAGTTGTGAAAGGAGTGTGCAGGAAGGAGAAGAAGTCTCAGTTGTTAATCTGAGCAAAGGAATTTGGAGACTGCTGCTCCAGGAAGTGCGCAGAGTCAGGAGGACTCAACACCGGGAAGGTTTTTGGAAGTCGAGTGCAAGGAGGGTGCACGAATCCAACTGGAGGAGCTAGATGGGAAAAGCTCAGGAGGGTTAGCACTTCTGATATTGTGGAAAAGAGCCCAGAAGGTTCATCGAACCAGGGTTATGCAGAGTTGTAGTCGCAAGCTTAGAGAGCAAGTCTCGAAGAGAAACACTTAATCAATTCGGAGAAATCCTCGAGGAGGAGAATCAACAGTCAGGATTCACAGAGGAAAGTTGTGAAACCCCGCCAACCGTCATATCTGGGAAAGTTGCGCACGAGTTATACCTTAGCGTGCAGGGGAGAAGCCCGGGAGTCATCGGGATTTGGCTCATCGTAATATCATATTTTTCGTGGTCCTGAAACTCTAGTACAACGAAATCACGTTCCGCGATTTCCTAAAAAGACCTCTGTCGTTGATCTCAAGAGGATGCGTGTCAAGCATCAGGAGCAGAGTCGGGTTTCAACTCATCGGAGAATTGGGGTTTGCGAGGACATAGGATTATCGCATATTGGAATCGCGATTCACGATATCCCGACGAGAGTTTTGAGCCATTGATCGGAGGGACACGTGCCGAGAGATCCCGAGGAGTCGGGGTTCGACATTTCAGGATTTTCGAGTACAAGGAAATCGTTGCAACGAAATTCATGAAACTCCGATACGTGATTTCCCGATCGCACGAGAGTGTGGACCATAAGCGCCAGAGTATAAGATAGGTGGAAGGAGGTCAAACCGTGCAACGGGTCAACATCAGGTGGCATTGGGAATCGGGGAATCGGGAATTCCGTGAGTGTAAGTTCTACGCATTTCGAATCCGCGAATTTTGAAACTCTGATAGAGGGAAGGGCCCGTGGTCTTATGGACTGGTAGGTCACATGCGCGAGGAGTTAGTCGAAGGGGGATGAAGGGGCAGAGAGCGCCATCGCGTATCGGAAATCGGGGGTCCGGGAGGTAAGAAACTCTCGAACTCATGAGTGTCGATTTCCCGATTGGGGAAATTCCCGATAAAAGCAAGAATTCCGTCGGTAGAGACTCATCGGGGTTCAGGGATTTGTAATACCTGATTTTCATAAGTGTAGGACTCGCGATCCCGCGAGGTCCGATTTTCTGATATAACACAGGGGAGTCATAAGGATAGTTTTGTGGGTAGAGGAAAGTCCCGATAGGGGAGTAAGAGAGTGTTTCATCTCTTCGGGCCGAAGGAAGAGAAGGTCCTGGTGATCGCGGACGTGCCCCAGGTGGCGCGTTTTGCATCACAAGATTTCATGAAAACCTTGTAAACTGTATATGCATTGTTCATAATCATTTGTATATTCACATTCTTAGATAAATATTTGTAATTATTGTGTCGATTGTTAGAATCTTTTCTTTATTTAGTTTATTTCATTTTTCTATCTTTAGGACCCTAGTTGGCTAACGGAGCCATTAAACCCATTAGAATAGGTTACACCAAATGGCTTGGATTATTTAGACAACCCCAGACCGGATCTATTCTTCTAGTTGACGCCAAGTCAAATTTTCCCGTCAACAAATGGCGCTAGAAGGAGGGCTGTGTTGGACACACCTACCACACTTAGAGGGGGGGTGAATGAGTGTGGGGATCTTTTTCCCAAAACTTCCCTCTTGCACAAAAACTCATCAATTAGCATTCAACATTTATTCATTACCCATTGTTGTCATTTACAAACAGTTAGATGTGAACACATATCAGTAACATATATCAGCAATATATCATCAACAAGTCATCACCACAATGAACACAAGGAACACAAGTGTATGTACAATTTTCTTTTTATTACGGACTACAATCCTTGGGGTTTATCAGCAACAATTGAATAGAGTACAACTCTACAAGAGAACCAGCTCTATATGCAAGACTCAGCTTACATTCTCAGCACCAACTGAGATGAGGCAACAATACTCAACAGATATCAATTTGTCAATAGGCACACGACCTGTCAGTAGTGTAGCCCGCGTGTGCACGTGCCCTGGCTCACTACAGCCCACGTGTGAATGCGGCCAGTGTATAATATAACAAGCGTATGCTTCTAAGAAACTAGGGTTTTGCTTTGCTTCACATGCTCAGATCCTCTGCAACCTGCAATCACTTTCTCTTCTGTCTTCCACTATCCAAACTAACCCACATCCATTCACAACACATCCAAGCTCTCCAATAGCTTGCTCATGCTCCACAACAAATAAATATGAATTCTATATCAATCATGTATAAATAACTAGTATACCATAGCAATCATGTCACTACTGAATCACAAGAGTGCTACTCACTCCATCAACCAAATCAACCAAACTGAACCACATCATAGAATACATACCAAGAATTCCCTAAGCATTCAAAACACATCAAACAATAGTATTCATCAAGACAATAATGTAACCATACCAGTGTCTCAATGATAGATCTAAGGCCATAGAATGCAGATCTGGAAGTTGCTTCATCATCCAAGATCTTGGCACCAAATCAAACACAAATCTCCATGATTTTATTCACTCCACGCTCCCTGTACACAGTCATCCCACATGTACACTCACCCTATACACAGCCAGCTCGCATGTACATGCACCCTATACACAGACAGCCCGCATGGACATCAGAAAATAGGGTTTTATGTGAATCTGAGACTTTTACCGTCAAGATCTCCGACATTGCCGAAACTTTGATGCGTCCATGAGATCCTCCTCTCTCTCTCTTCCTCATAATATATTTTCAATCATGCACAAAATATCCATACCAATAAGATGCTCTCACAAGAATCTCTCCATCAATACTCCAAAAGATATTACCAAGAAGCTCTCCATTGATCCACAAAAAGGATTCTCACCAAAAATCAATTTTACAAGAGATCCTAGCTTCTTATTTATACTTTCATTTTCTAGGTCACTTAACCCATTTTTAGGTTACTTAACACATTTCTAGGTCACTTAACCTATTTTCCTTATTTTAGGGTTAACCACTTTCCATAAATAGAAAGTTCTCCAATACTTTATCATTTAAGTATTCCTTCTTGATTTTGTCACTTCATTTTATCATTTAAATAATCTTTCTTGATTTTGTCACTTTACTTTATCATTTAAATAATGATTTCTTATTTTCAAGCACTTTTACTTCTTTGGCCTTTTGGGGCTTCAAGCCATCATATGGGGGTCCTACAACTTCATAAGGCCATAACTCGCAAACCGTGAGGAGTTATGTGACATTCCACATACCACCGGAAATGGCATGACAAGTATTATCCATCTAGGATAGTTTCACCAAAAACTTCATTGATCTTCATCTAATTATTCCACATACAAGCATGGGTCCTCCAACCATTCTCCTAGGATAACTCAATCTGTAAAGCGTCTTCCCATGAGGGATTTCACCATAAGGGGACCACTTTGGATTTCATCCATTTGTGCACCTTATCAACCATGATAAGACAATAATGATTCATCTTTGCATCAATTCACCACTGCATCATATATATAGACTATGCATTATGTATCAATTACAACTCATTGATCCATCTTCATTAATGCATCATATCAATGATCCATCTTTATCAATTGGTTTCAACTTGGACATCTATCATTCTCATCAAGGGCTTGGACATCTATCATCAATCAATCAATTACTTGACATCAATCAATGACATCAATCAAACCAAACCATTTACATCAATGACATATGATCCAACAATCTCCCAAATAATCAAACCATTGGCATCAATGACAACATGATCCAACAATCTCCCCCTTTGGAATTGATGGCAATACCAACATTGATGTCAACTCCAATTACCAATTATTGATGTCAACATGTAGACACGGCATGCTTCTTCATCAATAGTCAATGTGACCATCTCTCCACATCAATCTCTCCCCATCAATAGACATCAATCACATCAATGTGATTATCTCTCCCCCTTTGACATCAATGGCAAAGGGCCATTCTCCTCTTGGGGCTGCTCCCCCTATCTTATTGTCGTTGTATGATTTCTCCCCTTTTGAACAAGGGATATCAATCTGATGTAATGCTGAAAATACATCGAACATACTCCCCCTGTGACCATCCCTCCCCCTGAAATTATGCCTATGTTCTCTTTCTTCAAATATAGGTCTCTTTTCTAGGTATGTATCTAATAAATATCTCCTCCTAGAATCATGGGAAGAAGAATGACTCCCCCTAAGGGTATGTCTCCCCCTATCTTCTCTGCAAGATGAACAATATGCTACCATATGACGATCCTTGGACCTGTTCATGTATCAAACTTGTGCTATACCATACATCATGAAACAAAATATATGTCATCAATGAAATAGAGAATCATGAACAATATATCCACCAAGTGCATCATGTACCAAAATGTGCCCACCATGCACAAAACCCATGTACATCAACAATGTGCCAAAAGATATCATCCATGAAATGTATCCACCATATGCCAACATGCGCATCTACCAATATGCCAACATGTGCATCTACAAACATGCCAAACAATGTATCATATCACTCATGATATGTCTCCATCGTCAACCAAGTGCCACAATCATCTATCAAACAAATACCAATGTTGTGAAAATCAAGTAATACCATATATGAGTGTACTACTATGCACCAATACCAAAACAAAATGATGAGTCCCATACATGTATGCCAAGTCCTCCATAAAACATGTGCCAATCATCCAACCGTATGTCTCAACATGTAGCCCGATCCATATGAAAAATGCATGCACCATGATATCAACATATGCTTCCAATAATACATCATAAGATATACCATCAATGTACACCACCATCATCACAAAATGATTAATCCCAGCAGATCAACATCAATCCATACTCATGTATTAGTTCCATGCACCCAAGATTTATTTTATATTATACCATTGTGTGATCTCACCATGAAAACCTATAGCAAACAGTGTCAGAACCTGCAATAAACAATGTCAGACCCTGCAATACAGAGTTATAACATCACATCAAACTCCAAGCCATGTGCTTTTCTTTTTTCCCAAGGCTTTACAACGGACACGCAACCTGCTGCACAACTGAGTGCGTGTGTACGCGACCTATTCAAGGTCAGCATGCGTGTACATGCGGCTGTCACCATTGTTACCTACGTGTGCCTTAGTAGATGACACATTTGAACTTCCCTTCAATATTTCATTCTGATCTGGCTGCTCTGTCTTCTTCACCCACTTTTGTAGATAACATGTCTCTTCATAACTTGAGCTCTGAGTATCCATCTTTTCAAAGATGTCTCCCTTTCTTACTTCATTCCTTCTTCTAGCCATGCTATGTGAAGTCCTCATCATGGACTTTCTTCTTGTGTTCCAACACTCCTGGGATTTGTGGCCA
>ML780055.1:575036-592658 GCA_009831015.1 Picea engelmannii
GATGGTCTTTGACTTTCCAAGATCTCATCCAAGATTTGTGAGCTATTCAAGAATTTGTTTGACTTCTCTACCTTCTTTCTAAGGTCAACAATTTCAGCTTCTAATTTGCAACATGAATCTTCCTTTTCATTTATTTGAATCTTTAATAGTTCCTCTCTTCTTTTGGCTTCTTCAATTTGGGTCTTGAGATGGACAATAGTTTCAAAACTTTTGCAATTCTCATCTTCTACATTCATATCTTCTTTTCTATCTTTTAGTCTTGTGATATATTCTTCCTTTTCTTCTAATTGAGTCTTATTGCTCTCTTCTTGTTCCTTGATCATTTCTTTTAACTTCAAGATGTGCCTTGGACTTCTCCTAAGAAACTTCTTAGTGTTATCCGAAAGATAGTTATAGTCTATATAATAATGATCACTTCTATATCTATATAAACCCTCTTCAATTTCCTTTTGAAGTTTTAATAGATTTCCTTCTATTCTTTTCATGGGATAAATACCATCAAACTTTACACAAAATGTTTCTACATCTTCTTCTTCACTTGTAGAGAAAAATTCATCATCATCATTATTGTAATCAAGGGATTTAGAGGGTTATTTACCTTCATTTGAAGAATCTTCATGATCTTCCTTTTTGCCAATATCAACACATAGTTTTTTGCCTTCATTTGAAATGACTTCAAGATCTTCCTTTGTGCCATCATTACTTGATTCTTTATCTCCACTTGAAATGTTTTCAAAATCACATTTAGAAATAATGCATTCAATATTTTTTGATGATTCTTTACCTTTGATGATCTTGATGGAGTGGTCTTTAATTTATTATTTCTCTTCCTTGCTTTGATATGTCTCCTCTAGCTTTAGCCATAGATCATTGGCGGAAGTGCATTGTTCCATGCTCTCTTTGATAGGGCTTGAGAGTCCACTAAGAATGGTTTTGAGAGCCAATGCATCATTCTTCTTTCCTTCCCTTTGAGTTGCAACCTTTGACTTGTTTTTCAAAGGAACATGTCCACCAATGGTTGCCTTCCAAATAGTTGCTCCCATTGTCTTCAAATACACTCTCATCTCTAGTCTCCAAGTAGAATAGTTTTCCTCATCAAGGATTGGAACTTCATCATCCATTTGTGTGTCAATGGATCTCCTTCAAGCTTGTTAAGGCTTGTAGTTAAGGCTTTCTTTGATACCAATTGTTGGACACACCTACCACACTTAGAGGGGGGGGTGAATGAGTGTGGGGCTCTTTTTCCCAAAACTTCCCTCTTGCACAAAAACTCATCAATTAGCATTCAACATTTATTCATTACCCATTTTTTTCATTTATAACCAGTTAGATGTGAGCACATATCAAAAATATATCATCAACAAGTCATCACCACAATGAACACAAGGAACACAAGATGTATGTACAATTTTCTTTTTATTACAGACTACAATCCTTGGGGTTTATCAACAACAACTGAATAGAGTACAACTCTACAAGAGCACCAGCTCTATATGCAAGACTCAGCTTACATTCTCAGCACCAACTGATATGAGGCAACAATCCTCAAAAGATATCAATCTGTCAATAGGTACGCGACCTCTCAGTAGTGTATCCCATGTGTGCATGCGCCCTAGGTCACTACAGCATGTGTGTGAATGCATCCAGTGTATAATGTAACAAGCGTATGCTTCTAAGCAACTAGGGTTTTTCTTTGCTTCACATGCTCAGATCCTCTGCAACCTGCAATCACTTTCTCTTCTGTCTTCCACTGTCCAAACTGACCCACAGCCAGTCATAACACATCCAAGCTCTCCAATAGCTTTCTCATGTTCCACAACAAACCAATATGAATGATATCTCAATCATGTATAAATAACTAGTATACCATAGCAATCATGTCACTACTGAATCACAAGAGTGTTGCTCACTCCATCAACCAAATCAACCAAACTGAACCAAATCATAGAAGCCATACCAAGAATTCCCTAATCATTCACAACACATCAAACAAGAGTATTCATCAAGACAATAATGTAACCATACCAATGTCTCAGTGATAGATCTGAGGCCATAGAATGCAAATTTAGAACTTGCCTCATCATCTAAGAGCTTGGCACCAACTCAAACAAAAATCTCCATGATTTTATCCACTCCACGCTCTCTGTACACAGTCATCCCACGTGTACACTCACCCTATACATAGCCATCATGTGTGTACATGCACCCTATACACAGACAGCCCGCGTGGACATCAGAAAATAGGGTTTTCTATGAATCTGAGACTTTTACCATCAACATCTCCGACATTGTCGAAACTTTGATGCGTCCATGAGATCCTCCTTTCACTCTCTTCCTCGGAATAGATTTTCATTCATGCTCAAGAGATCCATAACAATAAGATGCTCTCACAAGAAGCTCTCCATCAATACTCCAAAAGATATTACCAAGAAGCTCTCCATTGATCCACAAAAAAGATTCTCACCAAAAATCCATTTTACAAGAGATCCTAGCTTCTTATTTATACTTTCATTTTCTAGGTCACTTAACCCATTTTTAGGTTACTTAACCCATTTATAGGTCACTTAACCTATTTTCCTTATTTTAGGTTTAACCACTTTCCATAAATAGAAAGTTCTCCAATACTTTATCATTTAAATATTCCTTCTTGATTTTGTCACTTCATTTTATCATTTAAATAATCTTTCTTGATTTTGTCACTTTACTTTATCATTTCAATAATGATTTATTATTTTCAAGAACTTTGACTTCTTTGGCCTTTTGGGGCTTCAAGCCATCATATGGGGGTCCTGCAACTTCATAAGGCCATAACTCTCAAACCGTAAGGAGTTATGTGACATTCCACATACCACCGGAAATCACATGACAAGCACTATCCATATAGGATAGTTTCACCAACAACTTCATTGATCTTCATCTCATTATTCCACATACAAGCATGGATCCTCCAACCGTTCTCCTAGGATAACTCAATCCATAAATCATCTTCCCATGAGGGCTTTCACCACAAGGGGACCACTTTGGAGTTCATCCATTTGTGCACCTTATCAACCATGATAAGACAATAATGATTCATCGTTGCATTAATTCACCATTGCATCATATATATAAACTATGCATCATGTATCAATGACAACTCATTCATCCATCTTCATCAATGCATCATATCAATGATCCATCTTTATCAATTGGTTTCCACTTGGACATATATCATTCTCATCAAGGGCTTGGACATCTATCATCAATAAATCAATTACTTGACATCAATCAAACCAAACCATTTACATCAATGATATATGATCCAAAAATCTCCCAAATAATCAAACCATTGCCATCAATGACAACATGATCCAACAGGCTGAGTAAATTTAATGATTAAATGTTTCACACCTTAGATTTTCATAATTCCAGATTCATAAATCCTTCTTTTATGTCATCTTGAAATGCACTAGAAGGAAGTTCAGACGGACAAGTTGGCCTTGCAGGAGTCTTTGTTTTGAATGTATTTGTTTCCCCGTGGCTCCCCAAATCACTGTGTCGGAACATGCTTTCCACTTCTCTTTACGTGATATTCCCAACGAGACAGTCTCTTGCTTTTCCAAACTCACCTTTGATGTTGGGAGGGATGTATCTGCAAAAGACCATATTAACAAGTTTTGGTGTAAATGCATCAAGCATGATATTTATGATTTAAAGGTTTTATGCAGATTGTTTTCTTTTACTTTTAGGGGTCGGATTAAACATTGGTTTGAGTCTTTTCCTGCATATCACATTATTGATTGGTTTCAATTTGTAGATGAGTTTTTAGATGACTTTGAAAACTATGATTACAATAAATTATGTGAAGAATTTTAGACTGTACTAATCAATGAAAATTCATCTCCAGAAGGCTTTTTAACAAGAATCCATCATGTTCTCTGTAAATTTAATCTTGATGACATGTCATTTGTACTAAATGTCCTCTATGATGCTTGCATTCCTTTCATCGAGTCATATTCAATCACAAATGATGAATCAATTACAAATCCTATCACTCAATTGCGAGAAGAATTTTGTTTATAGGATGAGAGGAATCCATTCGAAAATTTTCAAAAAGCAAGGGAGGAAGAATCTATTGAAAATTTTCTTAATGAAAATCAAACTAGTTTTTCCTCTGAATCATTGCATATTCAGTCGTCGACCATTGTGAAAGAAGATTTGATGTTGGGTGAAGGTGAATGTCCATATTCTTCTAACTCTTTCTCAAATCAGTACTTAAATTTAGTTATTCAAGAACACTTAGGTGATGAAAATGATCTTAAGTATTCTAACATTCCTATGAAACTGATTAGAGATGTAAATCTACAATTTGAAGAAGAAAACTTAAACCTTCATCCACAAATCATACCTTATCCATAGGAAATATTATATGTTTGTCATGAATGTTTTGAATTATCTATCAGACGGGAGACAAATTCAAATGATCATATTATGTTGAAGAATTTATCACCAATACAGAGTGAAAGTTTTAAGGAAAGTGAAGAAGAATGTCTTGAGAATACCATTGTTAAATATCATAGCTCAAGATATTTTTTTCATGTGTTCATTTCTGATTCCTTTTACTCTTTATATCCTGATCTCTTCTTAGATTCTGGTGGACTTGATACTTTACCCACAGTATCTTACTCTTTTCCATCAGAATCAAATCTTTTCAATATGCCAAAACTTGGTGAAATTAATTCCAAACATAACATTTATGAAGTTGGATTTGATGCTCTTTCACTTTCGTCACTCGAATGGAAAAATGACATGTTGCAAGATGATTTTACATGATTTATTTTTGAAAAATACAATGCACTCATCCTTATGGAAATCGATATTCTATATTGCATATTTGTTCTTTGATTGGTTCGAATTTTAATGTTTATGCTTCACATTTTGAAACGATCAATCTCATCAAATGAATCATTCAAACCAATAACCTAACTGATGTCATGAATCCTCTTATGATGTGTTCCCCATTGATATATCCATTTCATCAAAGTCATAGTTTTCACCTAATTTTTATGGCAGGATCTTAGAATGGCTTGAAGATTCGTATCTAAAAAATCTTCATAATAAAGATAAAGTTTTGCTTTCTTTGTTTCTACCTAAATATCTAGGAAGAAAGCATTACATGATTTTTTTAGATCCTCCATGTGAAGAAATTGATGAACACTTGGAGAATTGTTAGGAGGATGGGGAATTTCGGCATTGGTTGATGATTATGTCAGGTCCCCATAATATTGAAAAGTTTTCCAAACTTACTTACACTCGTACATGCCATTATATATCATATCATGACCAGATTGCAGAATGGTTGGAGGATTCATACATCAAGAAGTTTCAAAAGAATGGTAAGGTCGTGCTTGTTTTGTTTTTTAAATAATATATAGGAGGTAAGCATGACATATTTCTTTTGTATCTGCAAATACTTCATTCTTTTATTCTGATCTTTTACTTTCTATGCCTTGCAGGATTGAAGATGCTCTTGTGATTGCACTGGAAATACGATTTTACTTAGCATTTTGATCTATTTAGTAGTTTAGAGTAGGTTTAGGAGTAGGTTTCCTTTAGTTTTATTTCTCAATATTTCTTTGTGTAATAATGTAGTTATGAACACAAGAGGGCACACCAAGAGAACCATAATATGAATTTTGTCAGGGAAGTCCACTTTAAATCTTTTTCTCTCTGCTTTTCATTGAATATTTCTTTTCAAAAAAGCAGTATCATCATGAAAATTTTAAATGGAAAGTAAAGAGATAAGTAAATTTGAACTATCAATTCAACCCTGACCCAAGGTGCCACGAGTACGACTGCACTCATCTTAATAAGGATTTTTATATTTTCTTTTAGTCTCTTTTATTTTTAATAATAATGATTGGTCAAAGTAGCATCTCATGCATCACTATCTTAAGAAAAGAACTTTCTCGCACATGATATTTTATATGATTTAGTTCTTCCTTTATTTTATAGTGAGATGCTAGTGGATCCAAAAGCTCAAGTTTATCTTTGGCCAAAATCATTTCCTGAAAAGTTTTCTTTTGTTGTTTTGATTTTGTGTACTTCTGATTTTGAATCCCATTAATAAAATTTGATTTGGTTTGTTGTGTGTTTTTTGTTTTCTTTGATTGCTTTGAATGAGTTTTCTTCTTATCTTTCTTTTTGAATCAATATATTTCTAATCAAAAAGATATTGCCGAAGGAAGCATTTATTTTAAGACTCGTGTTTTTCAAGCAAATTGAAATATTTCAAAGAGGTCCTGATATTAAGATATAGCTCAGACAATTGATTTGTAAGTCAATTGTCACTTTCATTTTGTCCTCAAATTGTTAGACAACTGAGAGGGGGGGGACGAATCAGTTTTTTCCATGCTTAAACAATTATTCTTATTTTAAACTCTTTACAGAGCACTCAATGACAATCACAATAATGCAGAGAGGTAAGCAATAGAACATTCGACATCAGTCACACATTTGAAATATACAGAGACAGATATTTCCTGAGGAAACCCATAAAGGGTAAAAACCTCTTCTTCTTGATATGATAAGTAATATTTACATTCTGTACATTATCATGCATATGAGCTCCAACTCATTGTGAGGCTACAACCTCTGTTTTGCAAGCTGTAACTTGTTGAGAGCACCAACTCTTTGTTTTCTCTAGCACCTACTAGAAGGAAGCACCAACTCCCTGGTTTCTCTAGCACCCACTAGAAGGAAGCAACAACTCCCTAAGTGTTCCAGCACCAACTTCCAGTCACACAGGCACCAACCTGTATAACAGAGAACAACAGTTTTCCCTTGCACCACCCTGCCACCCTAGCTTTTCTGGATGCAACCAGATGGAAGCTACAACTCCCTGTGTTCAAGCACCCAGTTGAACCTCTGAGGACAATAGTCCTCCCTAGCACCTCCCTACCACCCTGAGATATAAATTTTGCTATCTATAAATTTATCATAGTGATACAATATTTATCAATGGCTTATCGATATCATCATTGTTCTGCTACACTGCTCTGCTCTACCTGCATCAGTGTCTTCCTACACACTCTCCTTACGCTTTATGTTCTCCTTTTTATGCTCTGTGCACCATGTCCCTTCTATGCACCATTCCTCTTCAGTGCATTTCAGCTGCTGCACTCTACCTTCTTCTACACACCTAAATCACTCTCGACAGCCCCCAATCTCTTCTATGTTATGCGTTTTTATTCTCTCTGTGCATCTTCTGCATCCTCTATTCACAATTCTTCTGCATGCTCTCACCATGTTCAGTGCTCTGCCTAATCATCATTACAACTCTTCAGCTTCTCTAGCGGTTAAACTCATGCGTCCATCATCACTGGGTGTTATGTCGAGATTCCTTAGCCTCTCCAGCAGTCGAGACTCTTCGTCTTCTCTGTCACAGTCGAGCTCATTCCCTCTTTTGCAGTTCCAGCGTCCAACGGTATTACATATTTCAATAGCCTCTATGAACAGTCTTCATGCCACTGGAATATGCCTCCAGACTCTTCATCTTCTCTGGAAATCACCCTAAAGTCTCTTCTAGTCCTTTGGCAAAAACCATCAATCTTTTCTAGTAGTTACATTGTGAAACTCCAAGAAAACGCATCAGCAACTGAATCGCCAACTGTCCAAGAGTCATGATTCAGTTATGCTAACTAAATCGTAACTGATTGATTAACTGTGAAGAGAAACAGTATCCCTTCGATCAAATTTCCAAGTATCCAACACCATTGGATTACAAGCACAGGGTCTCATGTTGATTTCACCATTTCGCATTTCAGCATTTCAGCATTCCTGTGAAGAAGTGTCTTGACACTCCAAGTCACAATCCCTGAAATAGAGCCAGATCAATAGTCCACAAGACTTCATAATCTGATCCCTTCCTTTCTTAATCGAACGGCTGACGGGATTTTGGCATTTTTCCCTTCGATTCATCATGACTCCAACATTATAAAATTCATGATCACAAAATCTTCGAAGAGTTCAGACGGTTCACATAACCCACTGAAATGGACAGTTGATGGTATTTCAGAGTTTTTCCTTTTAGGTTTTCGAGACTCACAATAGTCCCTTTCGTCATTTTGAAGTTCGAGACTTCATGATGGTGGAGTTTCTGCTTGCTATGTAAAACCCCGAAATAGAAATTTTCGGTGTGACGTAAGCCTACTGACATCACATGTGGATTGACACATGCCAAATAGCTACCATGTGTCACTCTGATTTGTGACTTACATGTGCCTGAAATGTTGAATCAGCTTCACACTTGTCATTGCCTGATTGTGCCACATGTCCTTAGCTTACGTGGTTTGTTGATGTGTCTGTTTCAGGATTTCAAGGTTCACTACTTCAAAGGTTAAAGTTCCTTTGATCTTTGATTTCCCGATCTACAAAACTCTAAAATGGAGTCTTTGTTGATGTGCCTATTTCGAGATTTTGGCGTTTCGCATTTCGCAACTTCGGGACTCCTGTGATGAAGAGTCTTGAATCTTGACTCCTCCAACTCTCGGTATCTGAAACTCTGAAATGGAGTCAGATCAACGTATTTCGACGTTTCGCATTTCATCGTTTTGGCATTCTTTTCATGAGTGTCCTTGACACCTCCAACTCTCGAAATTTGAAACCCCAAAATGTCATGGTTTTGCATTTTACAATTTCATCATTCTTGTCATGAGTTGCTTCCTTGACTCCTGGAGTTTTTGCTTCTAATCTTTCCATGCAATCATCATTGCGCTACTGGTCTTGATCTTTTCCATCAATGAAAAACATGCATACTCTGCCTCTGTCTAAAAAACATGCCAACAATCTCCCCCTTTTGCATTGATGGAAACCCCTTGAAGAACATCCAACTATACCACTGTAGCATCCTTGAAATTACCACACTTTCTCCCCCTTTGACATCAATGTTAAAGAAGAAACACGCTCCCCCTGAGTTGTTGCAGTACATACTCCCCCTGTCAACTATGAGCAGCTTAGAGATACAACAGATATTCAATATGTACTCCCCCTGACCAGGTGACCAGTTTAAACAAAAGAAGTTATAACCCCCAACTTTTGACAAAAATATCCAAAAGGGGTCGCTGCTAACAGTTTAGTAAAGATATCAACAATCTGTTCTGTGGAAGAAATATAATTCAGCTGAACAATTCTGTTTGTAACTTGTTCTCTAAGAAAATGGTATTTTATTGGAATATGCTTAGTCTTGGAATGAAGAACGGGATTCTTGGAGACACTAATAGCACTGGTGTTATCATAGTGAATTGTAATTGGATCAATATAGTTTACCTTCAAATCTTCAAGAGTTTGTATCATTCACAAAATCTGAGTACAACAAGTAGCAGCAGCAATGTACTCTGCTTTTGTAGTTGATGAGGAAATATATCCTTGCTTTTTACTAAGCCATGCTACTAATAAGTCACCCAGAAAGAATGCTCCTCCACTAGTGCTTTTTCTCTCATCAACACAGTTTTCCCAATCTACATCTGAATAAGCAGTTAACTGAAAATTCTGATTTCTAGGATACCACGGACCATAATTCATTGTTCCCTTCAAGTATTTGAATATCCTTGTGACAGCAACCAAGTGACTTTGTTTAGGAGATGACTGATAACAACCTACCATTCCAACAACTTGCATTATATCAGCACGGGATGATGTGATGTACATAAGACTGCCTATCATTGATCGGTATGTCCTTTGATCAACATCAAGTGACATATTATCTTTACTAAGCTTGCAACCAACCACCATAGGTGTTCTAACAGGAGAGGAATCCTCCATCTGAAATTTCTTCAACATCTCTTTCAAATATTTTTCTTGAGAGATAAATATTCCTGCATAACTCTGATTTACTTGTAAACTAAGAAAATATGACAGTTCTCCTATCATGGACATCTCAAACTCTATTTTCATAGATTTAGCAAACCACTGGATAGATGATTCATTAGTACAACCAAAAATAATATCATCTACATAAACCAAAACAACTAGTAGATTATCACCTTTAGACTTAATGTAGAGATTGTTGTCAACAGTACCTTTCTTGATCCCTTTGTCTTGTAAAAGTTTGTTCAGTCTATAATACCAAGCTCGTGGTGCTTGTTTCAGTCCATATATGGCCTTCTCCAGCTAGAAAACATAATTAGGATTATCTGTCAATGAGAATCCTTCAGGTTGCTCCATATATACTTCTTCCTCTAGATCTCCATTAAGAAAAGCTGACTTAACATCCATCTGATACACTTTAAAGTTCTTATGGAATGAATATGCAAGGAACATTCTGATGGCTTCCAATCTTGCCACTGGTGAAAAAGTTTCACCAAAGTCCTGACCTTCAAATTGTGCATACCCTTTACATACCAATCTGGATTTATTTCTAACAACTTGTCCTTTTTCATTCATTTTATTTTTGAACACTCATTTGGAACCTATTACATTCTTATCTTCAGGTCTAGGGACAAGCTCCCAAGTATCGTTCTTCTCAATCTGATCAAACTCTTCATTCATAGATCTAATCCAATCATCATGCTGGTTGGATTTATCAAAAAATTTAGGTTCAGTCATAGATAAAAAATCAACATGAGATTGTTCTGAGTCTTTAATCAATTTCCTTCTTGTCTGAACTCCTTTATTTATATCCCCAATTATCTGATTTTCAAGATGATTCTTTCTAACAATTCTGAGAGGTGAGTTTGTTTCTTTATGTTGATTTATGTCAGCCTGAGTATTTGTATCTACATCTGATTCAGATTCTTCTCTTTCTAATCCTTGTACCTGTTCATCTTCATTTTCAACTATATCTTTTGTTCTTGGTTCAGCACTTCTTACATTTCTGACCGGGATTTCTTCATCAACTTTTATGTCTATACAATCAACTAGTTTATGCAGCCTCTTATTGTAACATATGTACCCTTTACTATTTGTAGCATAACCCAAGAATATACCTTCATCAGCCTTGTCATCATATTTGCCAATATTTTCATCATTGTTCTTGATATAACATTTACTCCCAAAGACTTTAAAATGCTTTATTGAAGCAGGTCTTCCAAACCATAGTTCATAAGGAGCCTTGTCACTGTGTGGCCTGAGGTGAGCTTTGTTAAGGATATGAACAGTTGTATGAATTGCTTCCACCCAATATGTCTGAGGTATGTTCCTTTCATTCATCATTGATCTTGCCATTTGTTGTACTGATCTATTCTACCTCTCAACAACTCCATTTTGTTATGGAGTCCTTGGAATTGTGTACTCTCTTTTGATCCCATGTTTATTACAGAACTCTTTGAAGTTCCATGAACTAAACTCTCCTCCTCTATCAAACCTTACTACCTTTAATATTTTTCCTGTTTGATTCTCAGTCAGAGCCTTAAACACTTTGAATTTTTCAAATGCTTCAGATTTTTCCTTCAGAAAGGCAACCCATGTTAGTCTAGAATAATCATCAATAATCAACATAAAATAATTTTCTTTTCCTGTACCTTCTTTCCTTGATGGTCCACATAAATCCATATGTACTAACTGGGGAGGTTTTTCTGTTGAAGGAAAGTTTTTAGATTTGAACTGAGTGCGAGTAAGTTTTCCTATCTAGCAAGGTTTACAAACAGAGTCGTATGGCATTGATATATTCAAAAGATATTTTACTACCCCATTGTTTCTGAGCTTGATTATATGATCAAAATTTAGGTGTCCAATTATCCTATGCCACAGCCAACTTTCATCATATTTTCTTAAGTGGAATTCTTCTTTTTCTTATTTTAACACATAGACATTGTTTTCTGTTCTTATCCCTTTTGCAACTAGTTGTCCTGAACTCAAAGACTTTATCTTACAGTCTTTAGAAGTAAAAACAACTTCACATCCTTTGTCACAAACTTGACTGACACTTAGTAGATTATGTTTCAGACCATATACAAACAACACATCTTGAGCTTTTCCTTTTCCATTACTCAAACTTAACATTCCTTTACCTTTTATTTTTCCTGGTGCATCATTTCCAAAAGTTACATTCTTTGATTTGCTTTCACTTAGAGTTAGAAACTTACTTTTGTCTCCAGTCATATGTTTGGAACATCCACTATCAATATACCAGGGATTCTTTTGTCTTTGGGTTGATAACACTAATCTGCACTGGTCATCTTTTTTCTTCTTCCAAACCTTGAAATTTTCAACAGCAGGATTCAGATCTGACTTATAGTTTCTTAATCAAAAGTCTACAGCTTTATGTCCATAATTATGGCAGTTGTAACATTCTGGTTCACTGAATAATAGATCATAACGATTGTTATGCTCATAAATATTGTTGTGTTTCACTTGTGTCCTTCTCCCAGTCATCACATGATTTATAGTCTGTGATTGTTTGTTGCTTGGTTGTCTCAATCTTCTTGAAAAACTTGATTGATCATATCTAAATCTTAAAGAACAATTTATAGCTTTGTGACCAAAGTTAGAACAGAAAAAAAAAATATCCATAGAAAAATCCTTTGTACCTGGAAGAAGATTGTCTTCTTTGAGTGATATAGTTTCTTCCATGTTGATAGTTTCTCTGATCTACAGGTTCGGTTCTGATACTTTTTCTTTCATTCCTTCTCAGTGGTTGATTCTCTTTCTTTGTTTCTGTAGAGTGACTGTTGTCAATGTTTGAGGATTTGAGAAACTTGATAGGTTATGTATTACTTGTATGATCACTACTTGATCCTTCTTCATACCCCAAGCCATCTTTCAACTTTGGGTTTCTTTGTTGATTTAGAATGGAGGTTAATCCTTCTGAAGCTTTAATACTTGGCAGAGTTTGGTGATACAATGCCTTAAACTTCTCCATCTCTTTTATGGTTTTCACTGCTTCTTCTTCTAAAGCTTCACACCTTGTGTTCTTCTCTGTTAACTATTGTTTCAGAATGTCCTCAATTTTCTTTGCCTCTTCTAATTCCACTTTTAGCAAGGCAAAGTCTTCATCAGGTTTTTTAGTGCCTTTCTTGAACTGTATCAGCAATTGTTTTTTCTTTCTCTTATTAAGTTTGAGTCTATCAATCTCTTCCAAAGCACTGATTAGCTCTCTTTCCAAGTCAACCACAGCTTCTTCATCATTATCATCACTGCATGTGATTTTATTATCATAATCCTCTTTGTCCATAAGCATGAAGTCATTTACCTTCTCTTCACAGGAAGAGTCACTATCGGTGTCTTCTGAGGAGTCATCATTGTTTACACATAAACTTTTATTTTTATCAAATCTTTTGGATTTGTGCTTCTCTTCACCTTTAGAGTTCTGGTCCTTCTTCTTGTGTGGACACTTATTTGAGAAATGACCTATCTTACCACAATTGAAACATTTGAAGGGCAGCTTACCTTTGTATTTGTCTGATCCTTTCTTTAACCTTCTCACAAATTTTGCCTCAATATCATCTAAATCTTAACCAATATTCTTGTCTGCTTTAAAAGATGTTTCTCTAGTAATGGATTTATCTTTGTTGATTCTCATTTCATATGCAGTTAAAGTTCCTAGGAGTTGATCAATAGACAGAGTTTTAATATCATTTAGTTCTTCTATTACAGAGACCTTTGGATTAAATTTATCAAGCAAAGATCTTGAAATCTTCTGAACTAAAATTGATTCTTCAATCTTCTCACCAAGACCCTTCATGGCATTCACAATTTCTTCAACTCTTAAAAAATACTTGCTAACTGTTTCATCTTCATTCATCTTTAGTTGTTCAAACTTCAACCTAAATTTTTGAAGTTTGGCATCTTTTACTTTCTCATTTCCTTCATAGTTGCTAATAAGTTTATCCCACATTTCTTTGGCAGTTTGAAGATGTATCACCTTTACAAACTCAGCTTCTGCAAATCCATTCAAGATAGCATTCATTCCCTTAGCATTAAAGCTAAATTCTAACTTATCATCCTTGGAAACTAGCACAACAGGCTTTATGTATCAGGTCTCTACTACATCCCAAACATCAACACCTAAGACCATTAGGTATGTTCTCATTCTAACCTTCCAAAAGGAAAAATTTGTTCCATCAAACAGAGGAGGCTTAGTGGTTGAAGTACCTTCATGACTTGTCATGTTTAAGCTTACAGATCTACCTTTAGATAAAAGGAACTTGCTCTGATACCAATTGTTAGATAACTGAGAGGGGGGGGTGAATCAGTTGTTTCCGTTCTTAAACAATTATGCTTATTTTAAACTCTTTACAGAGCACTCAATGACAATCACAATAATGTAGAGAGGTAAGTAATAGAACATTTGAAATCAATCACACATATGAAATATACAAAGACAGATATTTCCTGAGGAACCCCATAAAGGGTAAAAACCTCTTCTTCTTGATATGATAAGTAATATTTCCATTCTGTACATTATCATACATATGAGCTCCAACTCATTGTGAGGCTACAACCTCTGTTTTGCAAGTTGCAACTTGTTGAGATCACCAACTCTCTATTTTCTCTAGCACCTACTAGAAGGAAGCACCAACTCCCTGGTTTCTCTAGCACCCACTAGAAGGAAGCAACAACTCCCTAAGTGTTCCAGCACCAACTTCCAGTCACACAAGCACCAACCTGTATAACAAAGAATAACAGTTTTCCCTTGCACCACCCTGCCACCCTAGCGTTTCTGGTTGCAAACAGATGGAAGCTACAACTCCCTATGTTCAAGCACCCACTTGAACCTCTGAGGACAACAGTCCTCCCTAGCACCTCCCTACCACCCTGAGATATAAAGTTTGTTATCTGTAAATTTATCACAGTGATATAATATTTATCAATGGCTTATCGGTCTCATCATTGTTCTGCTACACTGCTCTTCTCTACCTGCATCAGTGTCTTCCTGCACACTCTCCTTACACTTTATGTTCTTCTCATTTTTATGCTTTGTGTGCCATGTCCCTTCTATGCACCATTCCTCTTCAGTGCATTTCAGTTGTTGCACTCTACCTCCTTCTACACACCTGAATCACTCTCGACAGCCCCCAATCTCTTCTCTTTTCTGCATTTTTACTCTCTCTGTGCATCTTCTGCATCCTCTATTCACAATGCTTATGCATGCTCTCACCATGTCGAGTGCTCTGCCTGATCATCATTACAACTCTTCAGCTTCTCTGGCAGTTAAACCCATGTGTCCATCATCACTGGATGTTATGCTGAGATTCCTTAGCCTCTTCAGTATTCGAGACTCTTCGTCTTCTCTGTCACAGTCGAGCTCATTCCCTCTGTTGCAGTTCCAGGGTCCAACGGTCTTACATCTATCAATAGCCTCTATGAACAGTTTTCATGCCACTGGAATATGCCTCGAGACTCTTCATATTCTCTGGCAATCACCCTGAAGTCTCTTCTAGTCCTCTGGTAGAAACCATCAGTCATTTCTAGCAGTTACACTATGAACCTCCAAGAAAATGCATCAGCAACTAAATCACCAACCGTTCAAGAGTCATGATTCAATTCTGCTAACTGAATCATAACTGATTGATTAACTGTGAAGAGCACAATATCCCTTTGATCAGATTTCCAAGTATCCAACACCGTTGGATTACAAGCACAGGGTCTCGTGTTCATTTTTCCATTTCGCATTTCGGCATTCCTATGAAGAAGTGTCTCGACACTCCAAGTCACAATCCCTGAAATGGAGTCAGATCAAAGGTCCACAAGACTTCATAATCTGATCCCTTCTTTTCTTAATCGAATGATTGACGGGATTTTGGCGTTTTTCCCTTCGATTCATCATGACTCCAACATTATAAAATTTATGATCACAAAATCTCCGAAAAGTTCAGACGGTTCACATAACCCACTGAGATGGATGGTTGACAAGATTTCGAAATTTTGCCTTTTGGGTTTTTGAGACTCACAATAATCCCTTTCGGCATTTCGGAGTTCGAGAATTCATGATGATGGAGTTTCTTCTTGCTATGTAAAACCCCTAAATAGAAATTTATGGTGTGACGTAAACCTGCTGACGTCACACGTGGATTGACACATGCCAAATAGTTGCCACGTGTCACTCTGATTCATGACTTACATGTGCCTGAAATGTTGAATCAGCTTGACACTTGTCATTGCCTGATTGTGCCATGTGTCCTTAGCTGACATGGTTTGTTGATGTGTCTGTTTCGGGATTTCGAGGTTCACTACTTCAAAGGTTAAAGTTCCTTTGATATTTGATTTCCCGATCTACAAAACTCCGAAATGGAGTCTTTGTTGATGTGCCTATTTCAGGATTTCGGTGTTTCGCATTTCGCAACTTCGGGACTCCTGTGATGAAGAGTCTCGACTCTTGACTCCTCCAACTCCCAGTATCCAAAACTCCAAAATGGATTCAGATCAACGTATTTCGGCATTTCGCATTTCGTCGTTTCGGCATTCTTGTCGTGAGTTTCCTTGACACCTCCAACTCCCGAAATCCGAAACCCCGAAATGTCATGGTTTCGCATTTCGCAATTTCATCATTCTTGTCGTGAGTTGCTTCCTTGACTCCTGGAGTTTTCTCTTTTGATCTTGCCATGTGATATTTGTTGCGTTGTTGATCTTGATCTTTGCCATCAATGACAAACACGCATACTCTGCCTCTATCTAAAAAACATGCCAATACAAATTGTCTTTGCCAGAGTATTACAATAGAGATATGGTTTAAATATTTGAAAATTACGATGATATTTAAACTTTTTACGCCGTCCATATTCTTAAGGAATCACTTTTAAGTGCTTCCCCATTCTTTAGATGATTTCTTAAAGGAAATTTAAAATCTGTAAACCATGATAAAAGTTCCAGTTTTGAAAGCAAATAAATAACTTGATCAACTATTCACCTGTATTGCAATTAACCTCCAATATCACCCCGCTCTCTTTGTCATCAATAAATCTATAATTGTATTACTATTTAAAAGTGGCATAAGAGGGTTGAAAGCACTTATGTGTGGGAAGTGTGTGTAAACCCATCGGGGTACTGAACAGGCTCGCTGGCAGTGGGTAAATGCACACATGATACCAAGACAACTTCGTCGAGGTACTGAACAGGCCTGCTAGCAACGGAGCAATGTCAGGTTGAGAGGTAGTAGGTATATGTTTTTAAATTAACTTTTATGGAAGTATACATCATGTGGATACAACTATTGGATGGGATTAAAGAATTTAAGTGGGTTAAATGACATCCTTGTCGAGGCTATGGATGCCTGCTGGCAGCAGTGGCTCTGTCAATGGTATTGAAGTTATTTTATAAACATCGTGACTCTTTGATTAAGACATTATTTTAGTTTATAATCCCCTGCAAAGAAAATTCTATTGTCTAGTTATAACATTGAGCTTATCCTAATACTATATGGTCTCAGAGTGAATTTATTTCAGGGAGCTTAAATCATTTTTCCAAGTCTTATTATTTTCTTCCTGAGATGAAATCTTACTAGATCATAGATAATTGCTTCACCCAATAAGTCGCCATTTGTTAGGCCCCAACAACTCCCCCTAATTTTTACAAAATTTAAAGGGCCCCCATTCGAATCTTGATAATTATAATGAGCTACAGAATCAACATTTTCAAATAGTTCCATACCTTGGCTTGCTTTGAGACAAACTTAAGACATTCACTATAGTATGAGACATTCATTAC
>ML780055.1:629232-654858 GCA_009831015.1 Picea engelmannii
TAACTGTAACTGTTATGATTTTTATTTAATTGAAAAAGATAGGAGGGTTCTTTGCCTAGGAATCCCCATTTACATAGAAATTAGCCAGCGTATTCAGTTTCAGAGTTACAATCTTTTCAAGCAATTTGATAGTTGTTATCGTCATTGATAAGAATCTGCCCTTTTGTGAGGGTGCATCCTTTGTCATCTGGTCCGCTTCTCCATTCAGATTTATAAGAATATGGTAGAACTTGTAGGAGCTGAATTCATGAAGGAGTCTTTTCAATCTGCCCCAAATTTTATTGAGGCTAGCATTGTTGAAGAGGTCCTCCGTATTTAATTTTTTTATAAGAAGTTCTGAATCTCCAAAGACTTGTAGTTCTCTATCTCCCTTTTCTCTTGCTATTTGGCAAGCTCTGAGAAGACCAAGAATCTCTGCATGGTTGTTGGTCTTCTGGCCTAGACCCCAGCAGAAGCAGTCTCTTAAGATCCCATCCGAAGAGTAAATGACCCCTCCAGCGCCAGCGTTCCCGGGATTTCCTTTGGAGGCCCCGTCAAAAAAAATTGTGGTGAGTTTTTTGGATTTCCACCAGTTTATGAAGCTGTCCTTGGATTCTGTTATTCTCCACTCTGGATTTACTATTTGAGGAGTGAGGAGTAGCTTGCGAGGAGAGGGCTCCAATGGGCTAAGCCATCTCCTTTCTTCAGGACAGAGCAGAGGATCTTCGTTGAAGTACTGATGTTGGGCTGTTTCCAAGAGGAGTGCTTTCGCTTTGACTGCAACCTGAAGAGGGGAGCGAGTATGACCATTAAAGATTTGGTCTTTACGAGCCAACCATAGCTGCCAGCAAACGAATTTGTGGATTTCTATCCAAATTTTTCGCCAGAAGGATTTGGTGGGAATACCTCGAGGATAGAGATCGTTCCAAGAGGCGAACAATGCAGCAACTGTGCTCTGAGGGAAGGCTGGAATTTGCAGGTCTAGAAGAGAGAGTCTCCATACTGCCTTGGCGAAATTGCACTCCAGGAATAAGTGTTGGGTTGTTTCAGAGTTGCTTCTGCATAGCTCGCACCTATGAGGCCCTACAATTTTCCTTTTCTCTAGATTGTCTCCTGTAAGAAGTTTATTTTGCACCAGCGTCCAGACAAAGAAATTCACTTTGGGGAGAGCTAGATTGTCCCAGACTAACTTCCAGAAGGCAGGAGGGTGACTGTTGTCCTTTGTATTCTGAAGAGCTTTGTATCCAGTTGCTGTGGTGTAAGTGCCTGATAGACCCCAGGCCCAGTTGTCCCTCATATGGCGGTTTTCAGGAGAGGAGCCTTCCAGCAATTCAACAAGGAGATTTTTTTGTGGTGTTAACCAATCTGGAATGTCGTTAAGGTCCCAACCGGCCCAATCTCCCCGACAGTCCCATGTCGAAATATCATAAAGTCTGATTTTACCTGTGCGAGTTAGCCATTCTCTGATGTCAGCTATGTCTTGATTCACCTCCAATGGTTCGCTACCCATTATTCTGTCTTGCCAAATGTAAGTGCGCTTACCATTACCCAGCACTCTGTACAGGGAATTGTTGAAAAACGTGCTACTTTTGCAACATAGTTTCCAAACTAGCGTGTTGTTGACTGTGGGATCGAATTGCAGATTTCGATAGGACGAAATTCGGGCATATTTGGACAGAAGAGTATTGTTGGTCGGGTGTTTGGGCTTGTGGGCCATTTGCCATAGTAATTTTCCTCCCATCGCTAGGTTAACAAGGGAGGGATCTCGGATTTGAAGGCCCCCCTCTGCTAACGGTCGTCGGACCAGCTCCCAGCTTGCTAAATGCATTTTCTTTTTGTTTCCTTTTCCACCTTGCCAAAGAAAATCCCTTAATATTTTTGCAATCTGATCCATAACGTTTCTGGGAGCCAATAAGAATGTCGATTGATAAATTGGGAGCGTAGCCAGCTGTGACTTAATTAAGATGACTTTTCCTGCATTGGTTAACCAGTAGCCGCCCAAAGCTGCAATCTTTTTTTTGATTTTGCAAATGATGTCCGACCAAAGCGACCTTCTGTTAGCTCCATTTGTTATATGGAGGCCGAGGTATTTTATCCGATCCCAGCTGGTATGTCCTCTGAATCCCAGGATGTCCATGATTTTATTGAGCTCTTGTTGTCCTGTGTTCCAACTGTAGATTTCGCTCTTTCTCTCATTGATAAGGGCGCCAGTGACTCTGCAGTAGCTTTTTAGGATAGAATCAAAGGCTTTAGCTATTCTGGTGGATGCACCTCCAAGGAGTAGTGAGTCATCAGCAAAGAGAGAGTGGTTCAGAGGAACGACATCTGTGGAGGATTTTAGACCTGGAAGAGAGCCAGTTGCTCTTTCAGTAGAGAGTTTTCTGCTGAGAGTGTCTTCCATTAAGATGTACAGGAAGGGAGAGAGGGGGCAACCCTGCCTGATGCCTCTCCGGGCTTGAAAAAAATTAGAGGGTCGACCATTGACAAGGGGGGCTATCCATGGGTTATCGATGCAAGCATTTATAAGCTGAAAAAAATGTGGCGAGAAGCCAAAGGAAAGGAGGACCTTGATGAGGAAAGAACGATTGACTCTATCAAACGCGTTTTCCATATCTAATTTAATCAACATACCTTTCTCTTTTCTCTTTTTACTGGAGTGGAGTGTCTCCTGGACTTGAATGACATTGTCAAGTATGTTTCTGCCTTCCATGAAGCCTCCTTGGGGGCTGGAGATCAGCCTCTTGAGCATAGGCTTTATCCTGCTTGCTAACAATTTGGCCAGAATTTTATAGGATGCGTTGCAAAGAGAAATGGGTCTAAATCTGGCAAATGTTTCTGGATTGGATTCCTTGGGAATTAGTGCAAGATAAGTGGAGTTAATTCCTCCACCGATCTTAGCTTTTCTCATAAACCCCTTTATCATTTTTTGAAGGTCTCTTTTAATAATATTCCAGCAGACTTTATAGAAATGTATCGTGAATCCGTCCGGGCCTAGAGCCTTATCTGAGCCCATGGACCAGATGACTTTGATGATTTCCTCCTCTGTTACCTCACTGGTGAGTGCAGCGTTGTCTTCAGGTCTGACTAGGTGAGGAATATTGGCGAGGAATTCTGCAATTTATCCTTCGGTGGCCTGGGTTCCCTCACTAAACAGGTTTCTGAAGTGGCTATCCACTGCAGCTTTGATTTGGGTGAAGCCTTTGCTGACCTGGCCCTCTGTTGTCTTTATTTCTGAGATGTGATTCCTTGACAGCCAGGCTCTATATTATCTGTGGAAGAAGGAGGTGTTCCGATCCCCTGCCTTTAACCACAAACTCCTGGACTTGAGTCTCCAGTATTCTTCTTCTTTCCGAAGAGATCGGTATGTTGCGGATTGGGCTTTTATTTCTTGTTCCAAAAGTTCCACTGTAATCTCTTTGCTTTCCATTTCTGTTTGCAAGGTCTCCAGATTGTACACTGCTTCTTTCCTTGTGTTGATTGGAGTAGGGGCTGGGTTCTTTATCCACTCCTTCAGATCTTGTTTTGTGGCCTTCATTTTTTGTTCCCACACGAAGCTTGAGGATCCTGAGAATGATTTGGCCTAGGCTTCTTTTACAGTTTCGTAAAAGCCTTCTCTCTCTATCCATAAGGGGCTGAAACGGAAAGGTAGAGGCCCGAGATCTTCTTCTTCCTCAAGGAGCAGTTGGATCATCTTGTGGTCAGAAGTCAGCTTGGGTAAAATTTTTGTTTTGATTATCTTTTTGTCCATAATGAGGGAGCCTTGAACCAGAAATCGATCCAGCCGAGCAGAAATATGCTCTGTCCCAGTTCTATTATTGGACCAAGTGTAGAGGCCATGAATGGGACTGAAGTCTAAAAGATCCCACTGTTGTTGAAGTTCTTCCACAAAGGTCAGCATCGGGTCTCTACTGATGGAGCCGCCTCTTTTCTCTTTTGATTTCAGAACTATATTCAGATCACCTGCTAGGATAATGTTGCTTGGGTTGTGCTGATCTAAAAATGTTGTGAGAGAGGTCCAGCATTCTCGTTTTTCAGAGTAAGTGACAGGAACATAAAGATTAAATAAGGAGATAGTCAGCTTACTTGCATAATGTGTCAGCTCCGTGAAGATCCAGTGTTGGGTTTCATGAGATTTGTTAAGCAAAAATGCGTCTTTTGTCCAAAGATTTTCCAGCCCTCTGGAAGAGCCCCTTGAACTTACTGCTTTACCAGCACTCTTCTTCCACTTTGATTTGCTGATGTCTAGTAGCATTCGGTCTTCTATCTTAGTCTCTTGGAGCATGAGGATATCTGTAGGTTCTATTTTCTGGAGGTCCATAATTGCTTCAGCTTTGGCGACGTTCCCTAGTCCTCTGCAATTCCAAGAGGTGAGATTCATGATTAACTTAAGAGGAGGGGGAAGGGCCTCCCTTTGTAGGCCTGGATCTGGTGTTTCTGTCGATGGACATTTCTATGGTGGATTTACTTCCTTGTACTTTGAGTCTCTCTGCTTCCTCTTCCCTTAATTCTTTGTGGGATTTCCTGCCTGCTCTTTTAGAGGGGCGCTCAAAGGTTTCATCCTCTGAAGAACCAGCGCTTTCCACTTGTTTTTTCCTTGTTATTTCAGCATAAGAGGGATTGGGAGGGCTGCCTTGTGAGGCCTCTACCTGTATAGCTGCTCCCCCTTCTTCGTTGAGTGGAGGCGCTTCTGTTTGCACCTGATTTTCCTTAGTCGCTCCTGCTGGGTTGTTCTGAGTGTTTTCTAATTCCTTCGGTGTTGCGTCCTTTTCTTGATTGTTCTTGGAGCTGCATGGAGATCCTGCAGTATGCCTTTTGCCATTTCCCTTTTTTTGGTGGGCGTTCTTTTGTGATATTGTCCATTGATCCTCGTTTATATTGTCTACTTGCTCCTCTGTTTTTTTCTTCCAGTGCTTGTCGAAGTGACCATGACCATGGCAGTATTTTCATTTGAAAGGGAGCTGCTCATAGTCCAATTCCTGGATATGATTCCACCCAGCAACGGTGAGCTTGATTGCTTCAGGCAAACCCTCTTCTAGGTCGACTTCGACGCAGATTCGAGCGCATGAGAACTGATCTTTCCTTGCTTCTTGATCTATGTATTTCCCAAGCGCGTTGCCAATGATCTAGAAGGTTTTTTGGTTCCAGCAGTGTAGAGGCAGATGAGGGAGGCGCACCCACACTGGAACAGCAGAAGGTACATCTTGAGTGGGGTCAAAGTTGGGAGACCATTTGTTTAAGTACAGTCCTTGTGGCCCCATGAAATAAGGGCCGTTTCTGAAAATTAGACTTCTATCATCCGGGTTTTCGAAGATGAATATGAAGAACCCCTTGCCCACAAAGTAACTCTTAACCCCCTCTTTAATCAAGGGTGACCAATTTCTTTGAGTCCAATCCTCTACCGACTTTGGGGACGGCCAGAGGCCCGTGAACTAGCCTATTAACCCTCTCTCAACGAGATTCAAAGCATCTTTTCATGTCTCTTCTTCAGGAAGAGATACCGTGGGGATCGAATCTAATTTCTTGACGAACTTCTGCTGACTATCAGTGAGAGGGCGCTTTGGGGTTGCGGCAATCAATGCTTTGAATGCAGTGATCTCCGGAGGTGGGTTGAGAGGAGGGGCAGAGCCCCCGCTGGAATCCATTGGAGAATCTCTGTTGGAGCTCTACATCCACAGGGTTGCACAGACTAGCTCCCAATAGTCCAAGGTCTCCGATCTGCCAGGCTTCGACTCGGAAAACTTCTGAAAATTCGATAAAAATTGACAACTTTCAATACTCAAGGGCGCGTTTGTTTGGTCATTATTTGTCGGCGCATCTGTGAAGGGAACTCGGGAGCGCTGAAGAACATGAACGAACCGAGCGTAAGTCCACTAGATGCCTGGCGCTCCCTTTGGGCAGAAAAGAGAGCGCTGGCTCACTCTCGGCGCTCCCCTTGAAAACTTGCGATTTTTAAAAAACAAAACGCCCCTCTCGTCCTGCAGACCAGCGCCAACGCTCCTTTTCAAAGTAAGCCGAGCGCCACACCCTCCAGATGAAACTTCCCTTCAGCAGATGCAACAGGCTAAGGGAAAAACGGTTCGGCCCTGGTGGCTGACGCCCTGGTTCAGCACGCTGTGGCTAGGGTTTCTCCTGCGGCTGCCAAAACCTCGAACGCATATCTCCAGTATGAGCTTATTTGAATGATTTCTTAATTCCCTTACAGATAAGTAATTAAAATAATTAATCGGTCCATGGAATTAACTATTCTCTCCTTTATCTTCTATATGAAAATCATTATTGATTTGTACCTGATTATAATTTAATAATGTAGAACTATATTCCGATTGATCTAAAACACGTGACTGCATAGCATAGTCATCAAATATATTAGGGTACATCGATTAATATGTAGAAGAGTTAAGAAGATAAAATTCATCTCTTAAAGTGGTAGGCATATATGATTTCAATTGTGGGTTTGTTTCTTCTCCTAGTATAAATTGATCAACCTCCATTGTATGCTCTCCTGGAAAATCTGAACATGAATTATTAAAAATGTGTTCATTATGAAAGGGTTGACGTGAGATAAATCACAAGAATTATGGAAATTGGATTATTCAAGAATAAGTGGGGGATTAATAGTTTGACTAATGATGGCATCTCCCAATAGTTGATCTTGAACTTGTTCAAATGAATTAGGAGAATATTTATTGATAACATAATCACAAAAATCAGATTCAATTTCTTTCTCTTTTGAAATAGTTGTAGTGTCTTGGATAGTATGACCATTGTCTTTATTTAAAGTTTCTTTATCATCAAAAGAATACATTGAAGCATTATCAAGAGGGACAATTGCATCTTTCAATATATCATGTTGCTCTTGATCTAACAAAATGAAAGAAGTTGGAAAACAATATTGTGTTTCTACAACTCCTGAGTTTTCAAGATCATCATAAAAGTTTAAATCAACCTGTGAATGAATATTAATACCTAATTTAGATTGGTTAACAAATAATTGATATTGTTCGTCTGAGAGAGAAATGAGATATTGAAACCATTCATCAATAAGAGGCATTTCCTTCAAAGGGAATATAGTACACAAATGTATGATCCTAATTGCAAAATATTCTAATGATTCATCATTTTTTTTACTAAGATAATTCAATTCTTCACCTAATTTATCATAATCAAAAAAATTTAAATCGGATAAAAACTTAGTTCCAAACTCAAACCAGAAATGAATTGAATTAGCCGGAAAAGACTCGAACCAACATTTAACCCAACCTTGAAAGGTGAGAGCGAAATGTCTGCATACAACATTACGATAAACGATATTATGTTTTAAACATTTATAAAAAAAAATTGCAAAGATGATCTTCTACAGATGTGCTCCCTTCTCCATCGAATGTAAGTTCTGATAAGAGATAAAGTGTCTTACTGGGAATTTTAACAGATGGGAGATTAAAAACATGTTCCCATACAAGAATTTGGGCGGGAGCCATTGTTGTAATGTGACAATAAAGAATTTGGCTCTGAGTTAACTTGTCATCTAACTAGCCCTTAAGCATGTGGATGACATCACTGAAGGATAGATAATGAATCAAAAATAATTATGGGAGAATAACTAAATGATTGAGACAAATGACTAGAAATATTTAATGATTTAATTCAGGCCCTCCTTCTAGTGCCATTTGTTGACGGGAAAATGTGACCACCTGCCAACTAAGAGGAAGATTCTGGTTCGAGGTTGTCTAAGTAACCTAGGTTGTTTGTGGTAACTCGCCCTGACAGGTTTAACTGCTTCGTTGGCTGATGAGGAGATCTAACCTAAGCTACAGAAAATAAAAGAACTAACTATTTTATAACAAATATCTACTATATACATTTAGTGTTCATGCATGTAACTCAAAATTTACAATATATACAGGTACAAAATTTCTGAGAAATATCTGAAACTAATAAGTTGGAAAGGGAACTAAATCCCATGAAAAATTATAATTTGAGGAAAACAAATACTATTCTACAAATTTCACTAAAATGTAAACCAAAAATGTGAATGCAAATGACAACAGTCTTTGATTCAGATAAGCAAAGCATCTAAACGTATAAAGGTAATTTGAATTCAATGAAGGAAAAGAAAACAAACTAGATAAAACATAAATCTACTCACCTATTTACTCGCTGGTGATAAAGAGGGAATTTTCCAGTTGTTCCTTTCTGTGTAAATACTACTCCATCAGTCGATCTGTCAAGAGAAACTTAGGGAAAACAGTTGTAGAGTACTATAATAAGACTTGATTAAAATCACTTCAACACGTATTTGAAATATTATTTCAGTTATAGAAAGGAAAACTCGGTTTATTTGATCCTTATGAGGATGAATAATCATTTGTTCATTAAGAAGATAATCTCAATAGACAAAATGATCATAACAAGCACATAACATACAAAGAAATTTGATACATTTTAACACTTGTATTGAAATAACACAATCATAAAGACCATAATTATTTGGGATAATAGACTGATTAAAATAATAAGAATGATTTGTGTTAGTCTCTAATTTTGTCTTGGTTTAGTGAGAAACCCTTGTCCTAAACCCTCCTTACCCATTCCTCATTTTCCGTTTTCAATTGTTTTCCATTTTTAGATTTTGGTATTTTGTGGTTTGCATTATAGTCTTTGATGATCTATTTAAGTTTGATTTTGAAAAGACATTGTTTAAAATTGAAGTGTCTCCTTTTATGCCGTTTGAATTTTAAATTTTCAAGTTGTCAAACGCGCTACGGGAATAAGCCTATTCCCATAGAACCAAATAATAATGCCATAACTTGCGCTTGCCATCTCGATTTAGTTATGATGACACAATTCATGAATTGAGAGTTTGTGTGCTCCCACAAAAGCTTGGCAATCATTTCCAAATTCAACAGTTTCATAATATAATTGCTATTCACGCGCGCAGGGTTCATTTCAAAATCACCTATTGCTTGATGATCATTATATGTTACCTGTTCAAGTTGGCTTAATTCATCCTTGCAGGGAGAAATGTAGGTATCCATTCAAAGCAATAGAATACACTAACAATTGCAGGTGGTGAATTTGGAACCCGAGGATGACGGTTGCAGAATTGAGTTTAATGGCACCAAAGAGGAGCGGACAAGTCGCCAGAATAGAACCAGAAGGTGCCGAACTTCTTGAAGCCTATCCTCAGATGGCCCAAATATTCAGAGACGTCGGATGGTTTGAGTTCCTCACCACATTTCAAGGTTATGATGAGAAGGTTTCCATGGAATTCGCTCTGAACTTCGATGGTCATGAAATCGAAATCGATAAGATGTTGATGCTAGTGACAGAGCAGACTATAGCAAAGGCTTGTAGGCTCGTGGTTGGAGGGGAAATATGGTGGAATAAGTTACACGTGGTTACTGAATTTGTAAATCAATTCCTCCTTCCAGATAAGCAGAATCCAGATTGGAGAAGGGGAATACCTCGCAGCTGGGTTTGACCCGAATGGTACACTGCTCTGGTGGTGATTCATAGTTACATCACCTGCGAAGGGAGGTTTTCATTGGTCTACATCTACCATATCAGAATACTGATGCATCTAAATGGTGATTACCTTTTAAATCTTCCTTACTTCCTGCTTAAAAGTTTGACAAAAATTTCCAAGAAAGTGCAGTCAATTTCCACTAATGCTAAAGGCAGTTTGTTCCATAAAGTCCTGATTAAAACCCTAGTCATGTCTTCCCTGAATGAATTACAGAAGCCCTGGAACTAGCTCACGCAATCCTTAAAACCTATCACTCAATCCAATAAGAAAAAAAAGGGCAAAGGAAGGAAAACTATTAAGTAGAGTCGAGATATTTCTGATGAAAACCCTGTGAAAGATGAGTCTTCTGATATCAAGGTAACTAAGAAGAGCAGAAGTAAGAGACCTAGATGGCAGCCCAAAATTGAAATGCTTCCTGAGGAAGATGTTAAAGGAGAGACAGAGTCAGATAATGATCTCGTTGCTCAAACTAACGTCAAGTCTGAAATGCCATCGACCAACAAAAGGAGCATTGCAATCAAAGAAAAAAAGGATAAAGGTGTGTGTGTATCACAGAAACCTCGGAGAAATTCGACCAGGGTTACTAATAAGTATAGGCTGAATTCAAAGGTAATGTTCAATCCGTCAATCAAATATGAAAACACCATAATCATAGAAGATGATTCTGAGGATGTTGAAACAAGTACCAGGAAAAGAGCAAAAAAGACCCCATTTCCCAAGAAATATGTCGACAAAGGAAAGGGAATACTTACACCACCTACAGGCCCTGTAACAAGAGCTTCAACTAGATTAGCAAAATCTAAAGAGATGGCTAAAAGCATTAGTGAATTACCTGAAGAAAAATAGGATTACTTGGAAGACTCAGATTACTTACCAGATGTACCTGGAGCTTTAGATTCATCAAGTTCTGAAGAAGAACATAGCTCAGAATTAATCTCAAAATACCAGGTTAAAGCCAAGGAACCTAGTGTTACCTTAAATTTGAATGAAACTGCACCTTCTGAAGATTTTTCAGGATTCAGGGTTGAGATAAGAACTGATAAGGAAAAGATTAAGGAATTTCATAAAACAATAAAACAATTAAAGAAGGAAAAGGTGCAGATAGAACAGTGGAATGCTCGCCAACAAGAAAGGATTCAAAGTATTAAAAAGAAGAAGAAGGAGCAAAGGGCATTGCTTAAGGAACTCAGGGAAATTAATTTTAGACTCTACTGGCACAATGTTGTGCTAACCACGAAGCTCAAGCAGAAAAATGCCAAAGCCACTGCTGCGATTTTATCCTAAAGGTAACATGAAGATTTGTTACAATTTTGTTTAAAGGTTCTCCAGGAGATATGGAAAAAGATTATACGTTTTGATCATGGAAATGCTAATACTTCGATCTATTTTATAGAGTCAAACAAAATCCCTATTTTGTAGAGTCAAATGTAATGCTAGCAATGTTTGTTATATCAAGTTGTTGAGCTGTGGACTATTTTGGGGGGTAGAAGCTCATTTTGAGTGAATTACTTTAGGAGTTGGATACTTTTCAATTCTAGTCATTTAAAGATGTTCTAGATAATAGGATCTGGAAGTTTTATAGATAGTTTAAATAGATAGAAGATAGACCATATCAAGGTCTAAAAATTGGAGATCCAAAGAAACTTTTTGTGGAGCTTATTGTAAAAGACATTTATGTTCAATTGACACTCAATAGCAAAGGCATATGGACGGTTAGACCTTCTTTTTTCTACTCTGTTATTTCATTCTTCATGCTTGAATTTATTATTCAGATTGCAATGCTTTTTGGTTCTTGAATGTTAATTTATACAGTGAAGATTTTGTTGTAGAGATGAATTTTCAAGTAATAAGGTCAAGTTGATTCCCTTGTTTCTTTATAATATATTGAGAAAAAAACTCTTGTGAAGTTGACATATTGAAGACTTCACTTTCCTTTTTCTTAAATTAGTTTAATACATCTATGTATCTACCTATTATTCAATTAGTGGGATATACTATGTTTTATTCTTGATTTTCATGTCATGTTGTAATCTTGACCCAGTTTTCAACCACTCCACAATAAATCAAATCATAAAACCTTAAAAATACTTTACAATAAATGAATGATGCCCTAGATTTCCCTCTCACAATCAAGTGCAACTTTAGGGACTAACATTTTTGGCGTCGTTGCCGGGGACGAAGAAACGAAGATATCTTCCCTGGGGAAACGACAAGTTTAGATTCAGATCTTGATGGTGAACAATATTTTGGACATTTTCTAAAGACTGTGATTATTCACCTGGCGACTCCTCTGTGGTAATTATGGCTCCTAAGAAAGAAGGGAAAGGACCTAAAATTCCTAAAAATCCTCC
The DNA here is from genome assembly GCA_009831015.1 of Picea engelmannii. Taxonomy (NCBI): domain Eukaryota; kingdom Viridiplantae; phylum Streptophyta; class Pinopsida; order Pinales; family Pinaceae; genus Picea; species Picea engelmannii. The sequence goes on from ML780055.1 coordinate 641,089, forward strand.
ACCATCAAATAAGAGACCAGTAACAAGGAAAAATCCAAATCTCGATCCTGTAGCAGCAATGCCAGATCCTAAAAAAATACTAAGAAAGCCTAAAGTTCTTCCTAGTCAGTCTTCACATTCAAAAGGGAAATTATCTTCAGAAAATTCTCAGGCAGAATCTTTTGAAATCATTAAAACCCAAGAAAATGAAGATTTGAAACTCGAAAGTGAAATTAAACCTATTGTTGAGTCTGATATAGTTTCATTCCCAACAAACGTTTCAGAATTGAATTCAAAACAAAGGAAGTTGCTTATTGAACTTATTAAACAGGAATATCCATACTTGTTATCTAAAACTGGAAATTTGAGAGTTCCCAGCACAAGTGTTAAGAGTGAAACAGAGACTTCTTTGTCATCTTGTGAATCTTTCTCATTTGAAGATTTCGGATCACATTATTGTTATTTTGATAATCCTCTGTTTCTCAGTCCATTAGTTGATCATAGTCCAGAAGAGAAATCTCCATATGCTGAAAGACAAGGTTCAGGGACAATACATATAAGTTGTAATATACAAGGGATTGTTTCGCCCTCAGCATCACCAATCTTGCTTACTCCCCAAGCTCTAAACACAGCTAATATGGTCACATACAGAATGGACCAAATAGTTGCAGCTAGGTATGCTCCCCTGGTACTTCCTCAAGTCATGTATGCTTTTCTACCAAATGATTATATGAGATATTTTCCCAGATTTAATGGAGATGGATCAGTCACTGTTGAAGAGAATTTGAGTTCGTTTTATAGTTTTGCAGACAATTTCAATGTAGAGCATGTTGATGTATGGATGAGATTATTCGTACAGAGTTTAAATGGGGAAGCAAGAAAGTGGTTCAGGAGTTTGCCTGCTAATTCAATATCTTATATTGTAGCTTTAGATGAGGCCTTTATCAATCAATGGGTAGATAAAAAGGACTTCTAGTATTACCTTACTGAATTTGGTGCTTTAAGGAGGAAACAAGGAGAATCAATACCTGATTTTACCAAAAGGTTCAACCTGATGTATGGTAAAATTCCAGAGGAGATAAAACCTTCAGAGACATCAACTAAAATCACTTTTGCCAATGCATTCGATGTTAAATTCTCATTGTTGCTTAGGGAAAGAAGAGCCACTACCCTTAGCCTAATGCAGGATGCAGCTATTGAGGTAGAATCAAACATATTAGCAGAAGACAAATTGAAGTCTAGAAGTGATAGAGATAGAAAAAAGCAAAAGGAAGAGTTTCCTTCATCTTCCAATTCAGCATCAGATATTAAAATGGATGAAATGACTAAGATGTTGAAAACTTTGACATCTGAAATGGAAAGGTTGAAAATGGAACAAAAACAGCACAATAGACGTGCACAGGAGGGTGGTTACAGAAATCCAAATCAGTTGAGGAGACCAAACAATGTACCTCAAATTTTACCAAGAGAAAGAAAAAATTAGGATGACCAAAAGGTGTTACCTCCTTTTCAGAATAATGCAATAGATGAGGAGGAAGATAATGATGGTACAGAAGAAGACCCTGCAGTTCATTTGAATGATTCTGAATCATCTCCTCCACATGTGACATAGCAAGAATATGAAGATACTTTGATTGCAAATCATTTTGAGGAAGGGGATGGAGAGGAGATTGTCCAGCATGAAACTACAGGAAAAAAGTACAATCTCAGATCTAGTTCCCAGGCACCTAAAGTAGATATACCTATTTCTACAAAGAAAACCAGTACTCCAATTAAGACAGGGGAAATCAAAGGTGTTCCCAATGTTCAAGCTGATCATTCATTGAAGCAACCTGTCAAAGATAACACTGCTGACATAAGGGAACCAAATAAAAATGTTTATGCTTTCAATTTAGAACATGAAATCAACAAAATCAAGATTCCAATACCATTATTAGAACTTTTGAAAACATAGCCATTCAGAAAAACTGTCCTTAAGGCTCTAGAAGCTCCAGCTCATGTCACCTTCTCAAATACAGTCAACCTTGAAGATGAAAACCATGCCATTACTATTGGACCTCACATTGAAGACAAAATTGATGCCTCTCCACAATTTTACAATTTCACTAAATATCCATGACAAGATACTGCATAATTGCTTAATGGATTCTAGTGATTCGCATAACGTCATGCCTAAGGTGGTGATGGAAGAATTAGGGTTGGACATTACTAGACCATATCATGATCTATATTCTTTTGATTCCAAGAAAGTCAAATGTCTTGGGCTTATGAAAGATGTGGTTGTAACTCTTTCCCAATTACCTATGAAGAGTGTGGTATTAGATGTTATCGTGGCTGACATACCACCAAAATTTGGGATGCTTCTTTCAAGATCTTGTGGCTAAAAAGGTAGGTGGCACTCTGCAGATGGACCTAAGCTATGCAACCATACCTGTTTTTGGTGGCGAACAATGAAGATTATACAGAGAAATCAGACTGGCTTATTTGGTAAGTGACCACGATAATCCCACTAATCATCCTATATATGTTGTAGAATATGATCTGGGTTCTTCTATTTTTCATATGGATGAGGAAATGGCAGAAGTATCAGTCAGAAAGTCAATAACTGCAGTAGGAGATAGTGAAGACCATTTTGTTTGGAAAATGTATTTTGATGGGGCTTGTTCTAAAGAAGGTTCTCGAGCTGGTATTGTCTTCATTTCCCCTACCAAGGAGGTTATTCCAATGTCATATAAACTTGAATTTGACACCACTAATAACATCAGTGAGTATGAAGCTTTGTTGTTAGGTTTGAAAGCTGCAAGAGACATGGGAATAAATAAGTTGTCTATTTTTGGAGACTCCGAACTTATTGTTCACCAGGTTAGAAACATATATCAAACCAAACAACAAAGATTGAAATAATACAGAAATGAGGTGTGGGATTATGTGGATAATTTCTTCTTGGCATTCAATATTACTTTTGTTCACATGGAATTAAATCACCAGGCTGACTCTTTGGCATTTGCAACAAGCAACTTTAAAACTCCGATGTTTCCTAATCTAAAGTTTCAAATTGAAGTCAGACACAGACCCTCAATTCCGGATAATATAAAACATTGGCAGGTTTTTAAAGATGATGAGGAAATTCAAAGATTTTTGAAAACCATTGAAGAGTTTTCTAATATTTCAATTGATCAAGATGACAAAGATGCAGAAGCAGAAATACACATTGCAGAAGTTCTTCAAGATACTATTGTTGGTCACAAGATCATCGAATTAAAGGCAAACCATTTGCCTAAGGGTTTGGTTCCATTAGAAAGGTTGTTCGATCATAATGATGTCTCCAGGAAGGCTGTTATCCAAACAGAAGAGACAAAGGTGGCAGACTATGACATTAGTACATATGCAAATCCCAGGTTGGTAAAAGTATCCAGGACACTGTCAAAAAAACAGAAGGAAACATATATTGAATTAATGAAACAATATTCAGATATATTTCCCTAGTTGTATGAAGATCTAGAAGTGTTTCATACATAAATTATTCAGCATAAAATCCCTCTAAAACCTGGATCAAAACCCGTAAAACAGAAATTCGGGCAATTCAATCCTTTATTGTTACCAATAATAGAAAAGGAGTTGAAGAGGTTGCTAAAAGAAAAAATCATAGTGCCACTGAGATACTCAGAATGGGTAGCAAACCTTGTGCCCTCCAGGAAAAAGAACGGAGAGATAAGACTCTATGTAGACTTCTGGAATCTAAACAGGTGTTCTCTGAAAGATAATTATCCATTACCAAAAATGGATTGTATCTTACAGAAGGTTGTCGACACAAAGAGAATTTCTATGCTTGATGGATATTCAGGGTACAATCAAATATCAGTAATGGAAGAGGACAAAAAGAAAACAGCTTTTACCACTCCCTGGGGCACTTTTATGTACGAAAAGATGCCTTTTGGGTTGATGAACGTTGGAGCTACATTTCAAAGGGCCGTGGACATCGCTTTCATTGGCGAGAAAGACAGGTTTTTGGTTATTTACCTTGATGACATCACTGTATTTTCAGCATCAGATGAAGAACATTTACATCACTTGAAGTAGACCTTTGAGAAATGCAGGAAGTACGGCATATCACTTAATCCCAAAAAATCACCTTTTGCCATGGAGGAAGGTAAACTTCTTGGACACATTGTTTCACCTGAAGGAATTAAAATAGATCCGGAAAGAGTAAAGGCTATTCAGCTAATTGACATTCCAAGAAATAAAAATTCAATTCAGTCCTTCATTGGTAAGATTAATTTTTTAAGAAGGTTTATACCTAACTTTGCAGAGATTGTCAAAAACATCACTGACATGTTGAAAAAGGATGTAGAAATTAAGTGGATACCGGAGGCAAGAGAATCCTTCAAAAATATGAAACAGGCTATTGTTCAGGCACCTATTTTAATTAGCCCAGATTTTTCTAAAGAGTTCATATTTTTTCATTTGCATCAGAAAATACCATAGTCGTTGTTCTTCTGCAAAGAAATGAGAAAGGTCATGACCATCCTATCTTCTTCTTTAGAAAAACCCTCAGGGATTCTGAATTGAAGCATGATCTAATAGAAAAACAGGCTTATGCCTTAGTGAAGGCCTTAAAATCTTTCAGAGTGTATATTCTTCAATCAAAAATTACTACTTATGTCCCAAGTAATGCAATCAAAGAAATATTGGTTCAACCTGATTGTGAAGGTAAGCGGGGAAGATGAATAACCAAAATCTTGGAATACAATCTCACCATAAATCCTACCCAGCTGATAAAGGGACAAGGCCTCGCCAAATTAATGACAGAATCCAATTGCAAAGCAATTGGATTATACCATCTTTCATACATGACACAGGACTCATCTGTCCAAATTGAAGAAAGTGATTTACAAATAAACAACAAGTATGTTTCTTCATAATGGTATAAAGACATCGTATTTTTCCTGCTGAATTTTCAATCACCCCCAGAGTTGGATAAATCAAAATACAGATCATTAAAGTTGAGATCTGTAAAATATTGTATTGTTGATCAGATCCTATTTTGGAAAGATCCCAATGGTTTTCTGTTGAGATGTGTGGACAAAAGAGAGGCTAAACAAATCTTTCAAGATCTGCATTATGGTGTCTTCAGAGGTCATCATCATTGGAAGGCTACTGCCTTCAAAATTCTTAGAGCAGGCTATTACTAGCCAGTTCTATTCTCAAATATTTTTTCTCAAGTCAAGGCATGTGAACCTTGTCAGAAATTTTTCGGGAAGAAAAAACTTATATCTAATGCCTCTGAAACCAATCATTTCCCATGGACCATTCCAACAGTGGGGATTAGATTTCATTGGAGAGATTAATCCCACCTCATCAGGACAACATAGATGGATTCTTACGGCCACTGATTATTTTACAAATTGGATAGAAGCAATTCCGACTCAGAATACTACAGACAAGGTAATCATGGAATTTCTAGAGGGATATATTTTTTCCAGGTTTGGATGTCCCAAAAAACAGGTCACTGATAATGCACAGGATTTTAAGTTGAATTCCATGCTTGAATTCTGCAATAAATAAAATATCAAATTGGTTCATTCTACTCCCTACTACCCCCAGGGGAACGGATTGGCTGAATCTTCCAATAAGACACTAGTAAGGATTATCAAAAAGTTGTTGGCAGAAAATAAAAAAGCATAGGATTCCAAGTTAAAGTTTTCTCTATGGGTTGATCACATCAGCAACAAGAAAGCTATTGGGACATCTCCCTTCTAGATGGTATATGGGACAGAAGATATCCTTCCAACTCAATTGGGTCTGGCAGTTTTGAAGTTTCTGCAAGAAGAACAGGAAGAACCCAATGACGTCCAAAGAAGAATTTTTCATCTCATTGAAGTTCAGTAGGCCAGAGAATAGGTTAACCAGAAAATTGTTGCCCACTAGAACAAAATCAAGGCTACATTTGATAAAGAAACTAAGAAAGATGTTTTCAATGAAGGGGATTTAGTGTTGATATGGGACTCTAGGAGAGAAGATAAATCAAAACACGGCAAGTTCGATAATCTATGGTATGGTCCTTTCAGGATAACCAAGATAATGAACAATAACACTTTTCTCCTGCATAATTTAGACAACACTGAAATTTTTGGGGGCCCAGTGAATGGGAGGTTCTTGAAGCATTATTTCATCTAAAGGTTCATCAGGTTGGAGTTAGTACAATAGGTTTCCTTTCAATAAAGACTCCATAAACCCAAAGGACTTATTTTTACAGTTATGCTGAGATTAAAAGACAGACAGTCGCAGGGGAATCAAAGAATCAGAGATAAAGGAAGGGTAATGTTCTGCAGTTCTTGGAGTTTAGTATCAAAACTCCATCCCCAGAAAGAGCCAATGTTAGTCTCTAATTTTGTCTTGGTTTAGTGAGAAACCCTTGTCCTAAACCCTCCTTACCCATTCCTCGTTTTTCGTTTTCAATTGTTTTCCATTTTTAGATTTTGTTATTTCGTGGTTTGCATTATAGTCTTTGGTGATTTATTCAAGTTTGATTTTGAAAAGACATTGTTTAAAATTGAAGTGTCTCCTTTTATGCCGTTTGAATTTTAAAATTTCAAGTTGTCAAACGCGCTACGGGAATAAGCCTATTCCCGTAGCGCCAAATAATCATGCCATAACTTGTGTCTGCCATCTTGATTTAGCTATGATGACACGATTCATGAATTGAGAGTTCATGTTCTCCCATGAAAGCTTGGCAATGATTTCCAAATTCAACAGTTTCAGAATATAATTTCTATGCACGCGCGCAAGGTTCATTTCAAAATCACCTGTTTCTTGATGATCATTATATGTTACCTATACGAGTTGGCTTAATTCATCCTTGCAGGGAGAAACGCAGGTATCCATTCAAAGCAATAGAATACATTAACAATTGCAGGTGGTGAATTTGGAACCCGAGGACGACGGTTGCAGAATTGAGTTTAATGGCGCCAAAGAGGAGCAGACAAGTCGCCAGAATAGAACCAGAAGGTGCCGAACTTCTTGAAGACTATCCTCAGATGGCCCAAAGATTCAAAGACGCCGGATGGTTTGAGTTCCTCACCACATTTCAAGGTTATGATGAGCAGGTTTCCATTGAATTCGCTCTGAACTTCGATGGTCACGAGGTCGAAATCGGTAAGATGTTGATGCTAGTGACAGAGCAGACTATAGCAAAGGCTTGCAGGATCGTGGTTGGAGGGGAAATATGGTGGAAGAAGGAGCACATGGTTACTAAATTTGTAAATCAATTCCTCCTTCCAGATAAGAATCCAGATTGGAGAAGGGGAATATTTCCCAGCTGGGTTCGACCCGAATGGCACACTGCTCTGGTGGTGATTCACATATACATCACCTGTGAAGGGAGGTTTTCATTGGTCTAGATCTACCATATCAGAATACTGATGCATCTAAATGGTGATTACCCTTTAAATCTTCCTTACTTCCTGCTTAAAAGTTTGACAAAAATGTCCAAGAAAGTGCAGTCAATTTCCACTAATGCTAAAGGCAGTTTGCTCCATCAAGTCCTGATTAAAACCCTATTCATGTCTGCCCTGAACGAATTACAAAATCCCTGGAAATGGCTCACACAATCCTTAAAACCTATCACTCAATCCAATAAGTAGAAAAAGGGCAGAGGAAGGAAAACTATTAAGCAGAGTCAAGATATTTCTGATGAAAACCCTGTGAAATATGAGTCTTCTGATATCAAGTTAACAAAGAAGAGCGGAAGTAAGAGACCTAGATGGGAGTCCAAAATTGAAATGCTTCCTAAGGAAGATGTTAAAGGAGAGACAGAGTCAGATAATGATCTCGTTGCTCAAACTACAGTCAAGTCTGAAATGCCATCGACCAGCAAAAGGAGTGTTGCAATCAAAGGAAAAAAGGATAAAGGTGTGTGTGTATCACAGAAACCTCGGAGAAATTTGACCAGGGTTACTAATAAGTATAGGCTGAATTCAAAGGCAATGTTCAATCCGTCAATCAAAGAAGAAAACACCATAATCATAGAAGATGATTCTGAGGATGTTGAAACAAGTACCAGAAAAGAGCAGAAAAGACCCCATTTCCCAAGAAATATGACAGCAAAGGAAAGGGAATAATTACACCACCTACAAGCCCTGTAACGAGAGCTTCAAATAGATTAGAAAAAGCTAAAGAGATGGCTAAAAGCATTAGTGAATTCCTTGAAGAAAAACAGGATTACTTGGAAGACTCAGATTACTTACCAGATGTACCTGGAGCTTTAGATTCATCAAGTTCTGAAGAAGAACATAGCTCAGAATTAATCTCAAAATACCAGGTTAAAGCCAAGGAACCTAGTGTTACCTTAAATCTGAATGAAACTGCACCTTCTAAAGATTTTTCAGGATTCAGGGTTGAGATAAGAACTGATAAGGAAAAGATTAAGGAATTTCAGAAAACAATAAAACAATTAAAGAAGGAAAAGGTGCAGATAGAACAGTGGAATGCTCGCCAGCAAGAAAGGATTCAAAGTCTTAAAAAGAAGAAGAAGGAGAAAAGGGCATTGCTTAAGGAACTCAGGGAAATTAATTTTACACTCTACTGGCACAATGTTGTGCTAACCACGAAGCTCAAGCAGAAAAACGCCAAAGCCACTGCTGCGATTTTATCCTAAAGGTAACATGAAGATTGTTACAATTTTGTTTAAAGGTTCTCTAGGAGATATGGCAAAAGATTATACGTTTTGATCAGGGAAATGCTAGGACTTCGATATGTTTTACAGAGTCAAACAAAATCCCTATTTTGTAGAGTCAAATGTAATGCTAGCAATGTTTGTTATATCAAGTTGTTGAGCTGTGGACTATTTTGGGGGGTAGAAGCTCATTTTGAGTGAATTACTTTAGGAGTTGGATACTTTTCGATTCTAGTCATTTAAAGTTGTTCTAGATAATAGGATCTGGAATTTTTATAGATAGTTTAAATAGATAGAAGGAAGACCATATCAAGGTCGAAAAATTGGAGATCCACGGAAACTTTTTGTGGAGCTTATTGTAAAAGACATTTATGTTCAATTGACACTCAATAGCAAAGGCATATGGATGGTTAGACCCTCTTTTTTCTACTCTGTTATTTCATTCTTCATGCTTGAATTTATTATTCAGATTGCAATGCTTTTCGGTTCTTGAATGTTAATTTATCCAGTGAAGATTTTGTTGTAGAGATGAATTTTCAAGTAATAAGGTCAAGTTGATTCCCTTGTTTCTTTATAATATATTGAGACAAAAACTCTTGTGAAGTTGACATATTGAAGACTTCACTTTCCTTTTTCTTAAATTAGTTTAATCCATCTATGTATCTACCTATTATTCAATCGATGGGATATACTATGTTTTATTCTTGATTTTCATGTCATGCTGTAATCTTGACCCAGTTTTCAACCACTCTACAATAAACCAAATCATAAAACCTTAAAAATATTTTGCAATAAATGAATGATGCCCTAGCTTTCCCTCTCACAGTCAAGTGCAACTTTAGGGACAAACAATTTGAACAAAGATCCAAGCAATAATAATACATTCATAATTTTCAGCAAAAGCCAGGCTTTTACAAATACATCATTAGTGCTAAGAACATAAGATTATATATAACAGATAATATATTTAAAACAAAGTGACATTACTCATAGGACAAAATTCATTAATAAAAGAGCAGTTTCATATATTTTTCTTCAATATTAGCACTGGTCCATTATCCTAAAATTCCCACCCTATCCATTCTAAAGACTCTACAACTATTTAAAAACCAATGGAGATTGAACCACTTATCATGATGATAGGGTCGAATCTTCAAAATATAGCACCTTTCACTAGAACATTCTCATTTAAACTTATAATAGAAAATTTTTGAAACAAAGGATAAACTTATTCAACAACTTTTATTAAAAAACATGTGTTGATACAACAAAAATCGAATTACAATTTGTCTCTAAAACCTGAGCCGATATTATTTAGGAACAAAATGAAATCTCAATTGCATCAAATGGAATTCATAATTTTTGCCAACAACATCCTACAACTCCTTATAACCTACAAATAACAAACAAAATCAATTAAAATCACAACACTACTAATAAAAGACTAGCTACAGAATCTATGATTTTGTAGTTGGTCTACAAAAATAACAAAATTGAATGCAATCAAAACGAGAAAATAAAAAATAGGTTATGTAGCTAGTCTTTTATTGAAAAATAAGAGCAATACTTAGCAATGTTTTTACATGTGCTTCTTTCATATGTTGAGTCATAACACCATTAGTTTTACAACAGCACCTCTTGAGTAAGCAGAACCCACTAACATTGACGCTCAATAATTAAAATTGACTAGAAACAATTTTATTTTTTAGGGTACACAAACAAGTTTAGGATTTAGGGTCTTGGAATAGGATTTTGTGAGCAAAATTCTCCAAGGCTACAAAATTCAACATATGTATCTGTCTAGGGAGTGGCAAAACCCATTGTATAATTGGTGTCCTCAGAAGGCTCCACTAACACTATAGTTAAGCACGAGGTCGTGCGAAGTTGGTTGCAGAGATAGCCTTATAATACCTTCCTAGCGTCAAAGATATTTCATGGGTTCTATTTGTGTCTAGGGGTTCTTGGGGTACCTTGGTGCTTCTTGAGATTCAATCTTAGCTACCCTACCCATACGGTGGACCTCACCTATGACTATTCACCTAAGCATTGGTTGTATCGTGGTGACCTTATTTTCCTGACATAGGTAAACACACAGGTTGCTTACATGGGTTATTATGTAGGCACCCTGAGTCATATAGGGATCAAACAACACACAGACTTTATGGAGGATTTAATCTATGGAGGGATATGACTAATTGCACTGTGAATCCCACGAGGGTCCTTAGAATCGATTATGTTACCTCCACTCTATTATTCACAAGCCTCATCCCCTCCTAGGAAAGGCATACCTTCTTTAGTTCGAGAGTCCCCTTTTCAACCATCCTCTCTTGTTTTCATGCATTGGCTTCTAGTTTTATTTAGGAGTGTGCTTTTTGTATATTAGTTGGCCTTAGGATTTTTCTTTGCATCATGAGTCTTGAGTCATCATAGAGAGAGAATAGCCTCATCGTCGGTCTCATCATCTCTTGAATCAATTACCACAATATGGTATGATATCGAAGCCTCCTCCTAAAAGGAATATAATTAATAAATGTGGTACGTACATATCCACCTCTCAGGCTCATGATCATCCCATTCTAAGTACTAATTTGAATCCAACCTATGCTATCTTTAGTGGAGCCCTCATGACTCCCTCAGTTAGCACTACACAGTCCTTGAGCTCAGCTCAATCCATGGGGATGAATCATTATATATTTTTAAATGGTATGACTTCATCATCATCAATATCTTCTCTCCCTGGAGCCTTTACCTTTTTCATGTGGAAGCCTTGTTATCGTACTTAGTATATGCCTTTGGCCTCTAATCCTTTTTCTTTTGGAATGCCAAATATGACTTCACACATGTCGTCCTCCTTTCCGACACCCAACATCAATGCTAGTTTTGGGTCGGGGGGCACATCGCCTCTTGATAATCCTTTCCCATTTAGTGGGGGTCATTTCCCTCAGTCATTTCCTATGATGGAGGGTTGGAATCCTCCGTCCCCCTCACCCAATCCTAGTTATATTTTCCATGGATGCAATGGACATATGGGCAGTGTTCCTACTTCATATATCCCATTCATCTATTCGTCTTCCACAATGTTATTTCTTGAAAATGATTTTCTCATGGAAAATCATTCTCTAACCTTTGGTATTACATCCAGGTGGAAACATTTTTTTATGAGAATCCCCCCACACAAAGTTCATTCGTCAAGGTGCACTCTATATTCTCACATGGGTAATCTGTATCATATCACTTTTTCCTCGTAGACATTCCCATTTGGGATGATACCTTCACAACCTTTCATGATACCAACCTCTGTTATTCATGTTGGGGATTCGTCAACAACCTCTGTGAGTCATGTTGAATACAAGCAACCAACCGTTGTGAGTCATGTTGGGGGAAAGAAACTAGTCATTGCAAGGCATGTTGGGGGCATGACTCTAGTCACTGCTAGTCATATTGGACAAACATCACCAACCTATGATATTCATGTTGAGGATTCGTCAACAACCTTTGCAACCCATGTTGGAAATGAGTTGCTAGCCTCTGCAAGTCATTTTGGGAGCATGTCACCATCCACTACAAGTCATGTTGGGGGAATTGATATGATTGAGAAGCCTATATGTATAGGACGTAATCCCAAGTTCCTTTGTATACTTTGCAAAGGATATCACATAACTAGTTTGTTCCCTATTAGTGTCGTGGTACAAGAAGCGTGGTCCTTGTCTGATGACCCTTCTAGTTCTGAGTCGTCTTCGGTTTCCCAACAATCTAATCAATATTTGGTTGATAAAGCAGTGGCATCGATAAAATCTTTAGCCGTCACCACTCTTATTTTGGGGGCGATTCATCTTTTGACCATGTTGTCTTGCATCTTATTCAATCAACAATTGAGGAAATGATCATGTCGATGCAATCTTTGACTGATCCCATTGTTTTCTTTTAGAGTGACAAGTCTAAGGAAGTGATATTGATGATGCAATATTTGGCTAATCCCACTCTTCTTTTGGGGAGTGATGTGTATTTCAACCATGTCCTTAGCATTTCTAGTTCAATACCTTCTGAACAAGGGGGCATTCCACTCTCTCCGAGTACTCTCCCTCCAAGTCCTAGGATGGTTTCCTTTGGTTGGAATGATCTTGTAGAGCCTATCCTTCCTTCTTTTGCACCATTCCAAATAATGGTTGGAGTTAATAAAATAGGAGTTTGATGATGTATTGTAGATGAAGGATCCTCTACAAGTATTTTATCCTCCTCGGCTTGACAATTTTTGGGCTTTCCCAAGCTTGTGTCAGTTACCAGTGATTTATTGTCTTTCGATAGAAGAACTGCATGGAAGCCTTGGCCTCCCCCTATGGGCCTGAGTAATATGTTGTTTCCTCTTGAGTCTAATATTTTTTTTTGTGAGGACCAGAGCCCTAGTATTTGTGAGCTGTAGAGCCCCAGTTTCATGAATGTTGATTTTCCTTCAGATGAGGCTATCCTTGAAGCTATGACTTTGAATTTTTGACCTCTTCCTGAACTGAAAAACTTACAAGTTGATTACTAAAGAATCCCTTGGCATGAGCCTAGCAATGGGCTCTACCTGGAGAACTGCTATGCATAATTCGCAAGCCTGTGTGGTCCTCTATACATATTGCACTTTTAGTTTTTCTTGTTTTCAAGTTATGTATCCCTTAACACATGTTTTATCAAAGGTTTCTATATTGGGCTTATTAACTTATCGGAAAGTGTTTTTGGTCTTATATACAGGACTATGGAGACATTTTCCTTGGTACATTTCATTATGCCAATCTGTTCTAACAGGTCATGTTTAAGGATAAATTCGTGAGTGCGGACACAGACCAATCTCCCCAGATCCACCTAGATCTGGAACAAACCGTGACAGAATACTACTCTTTCCCTAGATCTAGATATTGAACGAACCAAGAGAAATGGATAGTGTTCATACCTTATAAACGCTCTCCTTTAATCTCTGTTGTTCCTTGCTCCGCTCCGATTCTCTTGTGTCGTCCAATCACAACAACACAAACCAATCACAGCAAAGGCATTAATATATTCAATACCTAGTCTATACATGTGATCAAGGAATCATGTAATAAGATGACATCATCATTATGGGAAAGGGACATATT
>ML780055.1:656498-667739 GCA_009831015.1 Picea engelmannii
AGGAATCATGTAATAAGATGACATCATCATTATGGGAAAGGGACATATTCATGTATTGCATTAATCTGAAAGAGAAATATACAACCTGAGCCTTGATGTCGTAGATCTCCTTTCGATGGCTCCTAGCTCTGACACACACACTTGCTCAAGCATGAAGAACATCAACTACTTGTAATGACCTTGTTGTTGTCTCTGTCTGCTGCAGCATCAATTCTCCATACAATAATGGACCAATTCTCCAATAGATTTCTCTAGCTTGCCAACTTCTAACTTTTTCCATAAGCAATCTCCTCAATATATAAGAGAAGATAGTTTGGTTACTTGGATAGGGAATGATCCCAAGATATCTGGAAAGTCAGTATTTTTCCAACCATTCGAATGCCAACTCACCCTTCTAGAAGATTCTTACTAGAAGGATCGAGAACTTATTCATTTTCCTCCTTTAGAAACATGTCTGCACCCTAACCATTAACACAGTGCGGAAATTCCGCAGTCAAGCTGAATGCAGAATGCGGAAATTAAGGATTCCCGCAGGAGAGTATATATGCAGCCTGCGAACTATTTTCAAAATATGATTTTTGAGAAAATGACAAGTGTAACCTTTTTCAGGAAAATGTTCTTAATGAAGAGTTTGATCTTTCATCATCATGACATAATCATATTATCATCTCAATAACCAAAAATGTGGATAACAGGTCATGATCTCAAAACTGGCATATAGGTTAGATTTTTCCCTCCATGCATTTTTGCATTATCCGTTTCTTGTATCATTTTGCCTTAGTATCAACCCCACTGAGTTGTGACATAGAACCTTCTCTATTGTTTAGAATTATTGTAATTCACATGGTAGAGCCTACCTTCCATGGGCATCCTATCTTAGACCCCCTTTGCATTTTGGCACCCATGTTGTAAGTTTTTGGTTAGGCTCGGGAGTCATGTTTAGCCCTGCCATGACATTGCATTTGAACTTCATTATTCTCACTCAATATAGTTTATGTACATTACATACGAGACTCCCCCATTACATGGCTCATATCAGCATCTAGGAGTCTTAGTTAAGCTATTTTCATACTCATTAAAAATGAAAAGATTTTTGAGTGAGCTTGTCTCTTTCACACTCGTTAAATGGCTTTGAAAGGATGTCTATTTCAGTATAAGTTTAACCCTTTTCTAGACCAAATAGACTAATTACAGAAAAATGAATACTCTAGTCACCATTGACTAAAAGAGTTATCCTTGGTATTTTTTTATGCTCTTTCAGTCCCAAGGGACTAAATCTACGAAAAATAACACTACTGGAAATTTCTTCCTAATGTCGAGTTGTAATTGCATTTCAATATCCCGTGCGCATTGTTGAGCCTAATGTCATCTCCCACTTTCTCATTATAACCCTGTTTCCCCAACAATTCTCAGCATTTGCCAAGCAGTTCCTTCCATATATCCTTTGCAGCTTGACACCCTTTACCCCAAGAGGAAACATCCCCCCGAGTGTCCATATACTGCATGTGTTCCCTTACATCAAGCATAGGTATGTTCCACTACATGGAACCAATTGGCTTGTTTGTGACATTCATTTTCTCTCTTGTATCATAGCATTATTTCACATCTATGAAAAATAAAAAATAAAGAAGGGCGAGAAAATAGTGTTGGGTATATGTTATATTCTTTGCATTTGTGTGTGTGGGCACGTTTGGTTCGACAACTGCATCTGAAGATCCCTCTAGTAGTGATTTTTGTGTCGTGTGGGTCGAGAACTTCCTCTGGGGGTCCCAGGGGGGGGGGCCTAGTTACGCATAGCGTTCAGCACTAGGCGGTAGCCCGAGGCAGCGCCCCGAAATTTTTGTTTTGGGTGGTTTTTGCTATTTTTAGCGGTTTTCTAAATTAATCCTAGATTAAGGGATTAGGGTTTTGGTATCTATGGAATACCTAAAAAGATTGTATATATTGTATGGTGAATGGTGAAATTCGATATAATGAAAATAAGAAAGGTTTTCCTTGGTTGAGGGTTTCCGCTATAAATCTTTGTGTACTATGTGTATGAGCCATTAATTTATGTTTTTCTTAAGAATATATATGCATTGCTTTACTTCACAGGTTTAAAACTTACATGTGGTATCAGAGCTCGTTTTTTGCTTCAGAGGGATGCCTTTGTTGTTGAGGGTTTGGCTCGGTCTTGATAGATCAAGTTTATCTTGGGTCTATGATAAACCTGGGTTTAGTGGGAGCTTTTGCAGTGGATATTCGAGTGTAGAAAGAGGAATAGTGAAATCTTCTAGAATCAAGATAGAGAAGTTCAATGGTAAAAACTTTGAGCTATGGAAGCTTAATATGGAGGACCTTCTTGTAGAAAAAGAACGATGGATTGTTGTGGATCCTGGTACACAGCCTACTGGTACGTAGCCTACTCGCACACAGTTGACTAGTACACAACCTACTAGTACACAAACTACTAGTACACCACCTACTGGTATGTCAAAGGAATATTGGGAGGAGTTGGACAGAAGAGCAAGGAGTAATATTCGACTCTGCCTGGAAGATTTGGTGTTGTTGAATGTCTCAGGAGAATCTACATCCAAGGAAATATGGGATAAGTTAGGGAATTTGTATCAATCAAAATCCCTGGTAAACAAGTTGTTTCTTCGAAACAAGTTGTATCATCTTAGGATGGAAGATGGAGATTATGTGTCAGAACATCTAAATGCCTTTAATACTCTAGTAAGTAAACTTGTCTCTGTTAATATTACGATTGCAGAAGAATATAAGTGTATTAGTTTTCTATGTTCTTTGCCAGACTCTTGGGATAATCTGGTTGTAGCAATTGGTAGTACCACTCAATCTACATTGAAGTATGAGGATGTAGTTGCATCCTTATTATTTGAAGAGATGAGGTGGAAAACCATGGATGGTCATAGCACAGATGCTTTATTTGTAAGAGGTCGTACCCAAGACAAGAATCTTGGTAAGTCTTCGGGGGGGAGACCTAAATCTATAGGTAGATCTAAATATCTAGGAAAATCTTTGAGAAAATGTTGGAAGTGTGGTAAAACAGGGCATTATAAGAAAGATTGCAAGTCTAAGAAGGTTGATAAACGAAAGGGGCCTGATAGTACCTCTTCCACAGAGGCGAAAACATCCACTGAAGAAGGAGGTGATGTTTACCTGGCATCTACACGTACACATGTCGATCGTGATGTATGGTTGATCGACTTAGGTGCGTCATACCATATGACTCCTCACAGGGAGTGGTTCTCTGAATATGAAAAATACGATGGTGGTGATGTATTCCTAGGAGATGACTCGACAACCCAAATCATGGGATGTGGAAGGGTTAAGTTGCTTCTAAAATATGGAAGGATTAGAACTCTCCCTGGGGTTCTGCACATTCTAAAACTAGCCAGGAGCCTAATAGTTGTAAGCAAGTTGGATGATGCAGAAGTGAATACTCTATTTGGAAAGAACACATGCAAGATGGTATGAGGAGCAATGGTGTTGATGAGGGGAGTTTGGTGTGGAACTCTATACAAGTTGTTGGGAAGCACTTATACTAATGGGTGTAAAAGTTTGGTTGTCCCTGAGCAGATAAATGAAGGAGACAAGACCAATACTATCCCAAAAAATAAGACCATGTTGTGGCATCAAAGACTGGGGCATATTGGAGAAAAGGGCCTTCGAACACTACACGGTAAAGGTATGGTTGAATTTATAGATAATTTCACTCTGGATTTTGATTTATGTGAACATTGCATATATGGTAAACAGAATCGAGTAATATTCCCATCTGGTGCTACAAGAGAAAAGGGGATCTTAGAGTTGATACACAGTGATGTGTTTGGACCTGTGCCTATTCCATCACTAGGTAAGTTAGTGTATTATGTTTCATTCATAGATGATTTCTCAAGGAACAAATGGATTTATTTTCTTAGAAAGAAATCAGAGGTATTTGATAAATTTAAAGACTTTAAGGCTCTGGTAGAAAATCAAATAGAGAAGAAAATAAAGGTATTGAGAACAGATAATGGTGGAGAATTCTGCAGAAATGAATTCGAAGAATTCTGTAAGAAGTGTGGTATAGCAAGGCAGAAGACTACTCCATACACTCCTTAGAAAAATGGAGTTGCAAAAAGGATGAATAGGACACTGATGGAAAAATCAAGGAGCATGCTCAGCGGTGCCGAGTTAGGACAAGAATTTTGGGCAGAGGCAGTGGGTACAACATGTTACCTGGTCAATCGATCACCCTCATCAATGTTGGATGATAAAACTCCACATGAGGTATGAACTAGAAAGAAACCCTCTCTTCAACATCTTAGAGTGTTTGGTTGTGATGCTTATGTACATGTTCCAAAGGAAAATAGGAGTAAGCTGGATAAAAAGGTTGAAAAGTGTATCTTTATTGGTTATAAAGATGGCGTGAAAGGTTATAAGCTTTGGAACCCATAAACCAATAATATTGTTTACAGTCGAGATGTTGCTTTCAGAGAGGTAAAAGATGTTTCCAAACAGGAATTCCTACCAAGGCCAGAAGAACCTAAGAAAATAGAGTTGGATTTGGATGATGCAAAATCTGAATCATCTGAAGAAGAGGAAGCAGAAGAAGAAGAAGAACCTCATACCCCATTACTGAGGAGATCAGTGAGAGATAGAAGGCAAATAGAAAGGTATAGTCCACCTGATTTATGTTCCAATTTTGCTTTATCTATTACTGATGATGATCCCAGAACTTTCAGGGAAGTAATGAATTCAGAGGATAGTAAACTCTGGAAGAAGGCCATGGTTGAAGAAATGGATGCCTTGGATAAGAATGAGGCATGGGATATAGTTGAGTTGACAGCTAGAAGAAAATTTGTTGGTAGCAAATGGTTGTTTAAGAAGAATTTTAATGCACAAGGTAAAGTGGAGAAATACAAAGCTCGGTTAGTAGAAAAAGGTTATTCTCAGGTAGAGGGAATTGACTTTGGTGAGATTTTTTCTCCTGTTGCTAAGTTAACTTCTATTAGATTTCTTTTATCTATTGATGTTTCTTTTGATCTTGAAGTGGAATAGATGGATGTGAAGACAACATTCCTACATGGGGATCTGGAAGAAGAAATCTACATGAAGCAAGCCAGAAGGCCTTGTAGTAAAGGGAAAGAAAGAGTTGGTTTGTAAGCTAAATAAGTCACTATATGGTCTGAAGCAATCACCTAGGATGTGGCACCAAAAGTTTGACACATACATCCTTGGATTGGGATTTGTGATAAGAAGGGTTGATCACTGTGTATATTCCAAGCAGGTTGGTAATCACTTCATTTACATAGTGTTGTATGTTGATGACATGTTGTTGGTAGGAAATAACATGGATTTTATCAAGGAGGTGAAATCGCAGCTATCCTCCAAATTTGACATGAAGGATCTCGGTGCTGCTAACGTCATTCTGGGAATGGAAATTAAAAGAGATCGTACAAACAGGAAACTCTGGTTGAATCAGAGAAAATATGTTGAGAGGATATTGCAGAGGCTTAATATGCATGGAAGTAAACCGGTCAAGGTTCTTATTCCTATAGGTGTAAAGTTATATGCAGATCAGTGTCCCAAGACACAGGAAGAAGAAGAGGACATGTCCCATGTTCCATATGCCAGTGTAGTTAGCAGTTTGATGTATGCAATGGTCTGTACTAGATCGGGCATTGCACATGCAGTGGGAGTTTTGAGCAGGTATATGTCAAAACCAGGAAACGAGCATTGGACAGCAGTAAAGAGGGTCTTCAAGTATTTGTGTGGCACTACCAATTATGGATTGTGCTACCAAGGAAGACCAGGATTGGACAGAGTGGTGGACATACATGGCTTTTTTGATGCATACTGGGCTGGATATCTAGATCGCAAAAGATATACAAGTGTGTATGTGTTTAACCTATTTGGAGGAGAAATCAGTTGGATGAGCAAAAGACAGGCTGTAATGGCACTCTCAACTACAAAAGTTGAATACATGGCAGCCACTCATGCAAGCAAGGAAGCAGTATGGTTACAAAGATTGTGTTCAGGTATTAGGTTGGTACAACAAGTAGTGAGATTAGATTGTGACAGTTAGAGTGCAATCTTCATGGCAAAGAACCCAGATTATCATTCGAAGACAAAGCATATTGATTTTTAGTATCACTTTGTGAGAGACATGGTTGAGGAAAATAAGGTGTTGTTGGAAAAGGTTGACACTTTGAAGAATGTTGCAGATTTATTGACAAAGTCTGTGAGCACAGAAAAGTTCTCCCGGTGTAGAGTAACAATGGGCATTGTTGCCCTGGATTTTTGACTATATAACCCTGTGGACCCCTGGATGCAAAGAAAACAACAAGTGGGAGAATGTTGGTTATATGTTATATTCTTTGCATATGTGTGTGTGGGCGCATCAGGTTTGACAACTATGTCTGATGATCCCTCTAGTAGTGCGTGTTGTGTCATGTGCACCTGGCACTTCCTAGGGGGGGGCATACCACACAACATTCGGCACCAGGCGGTAGCTCGAGGCCAACGGGGTTGAGGGCAGTGCCCCGAAATTTTTTTTGGGCGGTTTTTGCTATTTTTAGCAGTTTTCTAAATTAATCCTGGATTAAGTGATTAGAGTTTTGGTTTCTACGGAATACCTAAAAACATTGTATATATTGTATGGTGAATGGTGAAATTCGATATAATGAAAATAAGAAAGGTTTTCCCCAGTTGAGGGTTTCCGATATAAATCTCTTTGTACTATGTGTATGAGCCATTGATTAATTTATGTTTTGCTTAAGAATCTATATGCATTTCTTTACTTCACAGGTTTAAAACTTACAAATAGTATTGTCTCCTATCAGGGACAGTCGTGTCACCTTTGAACAAAGCACAAATGTTTGATTCCATTCATCAAAGGTTTGGGTTTAGTATGGCCTTAGGAAATTGAACTCATTACTCATATTTTTACTCCTCTGAATGGTTATTCTTCCAGACCCTATGGAGAGTTTGTCGATGCCTCCTACATCACAAAATTTTGTCAATGTTTAATCTTGAGTCTATGATGCCTGAGTTATCCATCTGTCTCATGCTCTTGTTCAAAGGAAGTCTAAACCTGTGTCATCCATTCCTCAGAATTCTTGACTTTGCATGTCGGCCATCCCCTTATAAGTGAATCTCGGAATCACATGAAGTTGTTGTCCTAATTGGCACCATGGGCCTACTTTCATCATTGGTGGGTGACCTTGAACCTAGTAGATGACATCTCTTCATTGGTCGTTGATTAGGTGGTTTCCCTTGTGTTCAACGATAATAAATCTATTCACACATTGGGATTCATGCAATGTCTTGGATTCCATTAGACCTTATTGGTGGCTTCCTCACCTCTGTTGGTAGTTTTCATTATTGGTTTTTATTTGGAGGGTCTATTTCATGTATTAGTTGCATTCGGTGCACACGAGAGACACACATGGTCATTGGTTCATGCATATCTTATTCATTTGAGTTCTTCCTAATCGCCAAAGTATTGCTTTGTACCTCGTGTTGGATGATGAGAGATACCTTAATTCTCTCCTTTCATCGGATATCATTCCATCGAATTCATCTCATATATTTTGAAATCGAGATCTATAGTCATAAGAGTA
The DNA here is from genome assembly GCA_009831015.1 of Picea engelmannii. Taxonomy (NCBI): domain Eukaryota; kingdom Viridiplantae; phylum Streptophyta; class Pinopsida; order Pinales; family Pinaceae; genus Picea; species Picea engelmannii. The sequence continues at coordinate 664,106 of ML780055.1, forward strand.
CCAAGAGGCTTGCAGTCATTAGTGCCAGGTTCTCTCGCCATCGACAATTGGGAATACATCAATGTCCCCTGCTCGATGGATTCTTCAAGTGTTCGACCTCAACACCTTTATTCACACTTGTTGATTGTACTCGGTGCCTTAATGCCTACTTTCATCAATTGTGGGTCGTCTTTCATTTGTTAACAATATATCTAAATGACCGGTAATCAAATGAAGTCTCATTGTGTTTGAATTCAACTTTTTTATTCACGCGATGTAGACTTGCACCATCGGTGGCTAGTGTAGAATACCTCCAGTTCACAGTAGCAGTACCTCATATATGTTGTTGTCTTTCATAGTACCAGTACCTATATGACTTCAACTATCAGGGAAGATCATATTGTACTTCATTATACACAGATATCTTTAGTTGATTTTGAGATCGGACTCCACTTTGTCTTGTTCATGACTATGACCACCTATGGCATATGTCTACTTTGAATTGCCTATTCATGGCCATGAATAGTAATATTCTATAAATTCACATGGATCTGTGGTGTACTTCAGATTAAAAACCATGTGTACAGAGTAAACATGTATTGTAATATTCTAACAGGTGATCAGTTCCTCTAGTTGGGTCCTCACTACTCCACTTCTGAGAATTATAATGTATTTCATCCATCATGATTTCTCCTCTGACATGACACATTAAGGGACATATGTTATAGCAATTTTTTCCACACTCTATGCATCATGCTTTGGTGGCCTTCCCTTTCCCTCTATAGACTCAATTTCCCCATTTTTCTCAATCCAAAGTCAAAAATTCATTTTTTTGTGCATATATGAGGGCTACAGTTAGACAACATGTGTATACATAGGTTGGTCCATTACAACCCGCATACATCGGGTTTTGTGCTCAAAATTAAAAAATATTTTGGGTTTTCCATGCCAATTCATAGGATCCATAACCCTTGACCTTTCATATTCTAAAAACGCTCTGATTTGAACCTTCAATTATTTTTGGAGGCTATAGATTGAGCCATATACAAGCCTTGAGGGAGAGAAAAAGTTGAGAGCAAATACACTCTGGAGAAATTTTTCCTCATATTGAGCCTTCATCCCTTTGTCCTTTAATTATGAAATTCCCTTATGTTCATCCCCCAAGCTCTCCCTATTTTTTGAAGGAGGAATCCAATTACTCCTAAAACTTATGAGCTTTCCTTGTGGAGAATTGAAGTGGTGAAGGCCCAGGTGGAGGGACTTAGTTTCTCGATTATGATGAGTGTTGATACAGAAAGTTGTCACCAATGTACTTATGTTGATTATATTAATAGAAATACTATTTTCGCGTTCAATTATATGTTGTAAATGTTTGTACCATTTTGCATGGGTAAATTTGTTGTACATGTTGATGTAATATGCTAGTTTATATGCTAAGATTTCATATATTTTCCATATGCTTGTGTATCTTGGATGTTGAGGATAAGTTGTAGGTATCAAGCATTGAATCATGAGCTCAACAGTGGTCTACTATGGATGTCCGGAAGAGGTAGGCTTCTAGCCTTTATTTTGTTGGAATTTCCATTTGTCTAGCATACTTGAGATTAGAGTTGATTTTCAGGTGTCGTTTTGTCTGTTGTAGTCATACCCCAAATCATAGAGATTTATTCCTCATAACAACAGTGTCTTGGATTCCATTCGACCCTATTGGTGGTTTCCTCACCTCTATCGGCAATTTTCATTATTGGATACTATTCAGAGGGTCTCTTGTGTGTACTACTTGCATCTGGTGCACACAAGAGATGCACAAGGTCAATGGTTCATGCATATCATGTTTGTCTAAGTTCTTCCTAATCATCAAGTGTTTCCTTGTACCTCATGTTGGATGATGCGGGATACCTTAATTCTCTCCTTTCAGTGGATATCATTCCATCGACTTCAGCTCATCTATTATGGAATCGATATCTAGATTCTTAAGAGTACCTAAAGGCTTGCAATCATCAGTGGCAGGTTCTCTCGTCATCAACAGTTGGGAATACATTAATGTCTCATGCTCAATGGATTCTTCAAGTGTTCGACCTCAACACCTTTATTCACACTTGTTGAATGTACTCGATTCCTTGACGCCTGCTTTCATCATCGGTGGGTCGTCTCACGTTTGTTAATGGTATACCTCAATGACCGGTAATCAAATGAAGTCTCATTGTGTTTGACTTCAACTATTTTATTCACACGATGCAGACTTGCACCATCGATGGTTAGTGTAGAAGACCTCCAAATCACAATGGCAACACCTCATACCCGTCGTTGTCTTTCATCGCACCAGTCCTATATGACTTCAGTTATGATGGAAGATCATATTGTACTTCATTGTATCTACATATCATCAATTGATTTTGAGATTGGACTCCATTGTTTTTTGTTCATGCTTATGACCACCTATAGCATATGTCTACTTTGTATTTCCCATTCATGGCCATGAACTATTATCTTCTATATACACACATGGATATGTAGTGTACTTCAGATTGACAGCCACGTGTACAAAGTCAATATCTATTCTAATATTATGACAGATGACTAGTTCCTCCAACTGGGTCCTCACTACTCCACTTCTGGGAATTGTAATGTATTTTGTCCATCCTGATTGCTCCTCTAAACTAACACATTAGGGGGCATCAGTTATGGAAATTTTTTCCACACCCTATGCATCATGCTTTGGTGGCCTACCCTTTCCCTCTGCACACTCAGTTTCCCCATTTTGCTCAGTCAAAAGTCAAAAATTCAAAATTTTGTACATATACGTGGGCTACAATTATACAACATGCATATACACAGGTTGCTCCATTACAGCCCACGTACATCGGGTTTTTGTGCTCAAATTAAAAATATTTCATATTTTCCATGCCAAGTCATGGGATCTATGATCCTTTGCCTTTTGTATGCTGGAAACATTCCAATTCAACCCTTCAATTCCCTTTGGAGGCTATAAATTGAGCCATATACAAGCCTTTAAGAAAGAGAGAAAAAGGGGAGAGTAAGTACACTCTGGAGAATTTTTTCCCCATGTTACATCCTTGAGTCTACATCCATTAGTCCCTTAAGTATGAACTCTCCTTGTGTTCATTCCCCAAGCTCTCTCTATCTTGTGAAGGAGGAACCCAACTACTCCTAGAACTTGTGAGCTTGCCTTGTGGAGGATTGAAGTGGTGAAGGCCCAAGTGGAGGGACTTAGTTTCTCGGTTTCAACGAGTTGTTGATATAGAAGGTTGTCACATATGTACTCATGATGATTATATTAATAGAAATACTATTTTCTCATCCAATTATATGTTGCAAGTGTTTATATTATTTTCCATGGGTAAATTTGTTATACATGTTGATGGATTATGCTAGTTTATATGTTGACATTTCATACATTTTCCATATGCATGTGTATCTTCGATGTTGAGGACAAGTTATAGGTATCAAGCATTGGATTGTGAGCTCAACGGTGATCTCCTACAAACGTCTGAATGTTAAGCCCTAATATTGGCTCATTACCCCTTAATTGGGGCATATTATATTAGTAATGTTATTTTATTTATGTTGGCTTTAGGCCATTAGTTGTAATTATACCTCCTAGTCTCCTATATATACCAAGGAGACATTTTCA
>ML780055.1:717972-729485 GCA_009831015.1 Picea engelmannii
CTGTACGGCCTGCCACGTGTCACTGTACGGACGTGCCACGTCAGCACTGTACGGACTGACACGTGTCTGTACGGACAGGTACAGTCAGCATCCCCAAAATTTGCCTGTTTGGCTTTTCGGACAGAAGGCGATATCTTCCTCATACGGACTCCGTTTGCGATAAAAATTATACCACCGGATTCAGGAAGTCGAGACGGACGCAATGGCATAGGTTTCGTCTGATTCCGAGCACTTTCATTTTTGAGCATTTTTAAGCCCTATCTGGCTTCTGGATCTGTTTTCAGATCAGCGGCTCTGTTAGCTGATCTAAGGTCCTAAGAAAACAAAAAGAAAAACTATTCTAAACTAACTAATCTAACTAAAACTAAATAAAACAAACTAATAAACTAATCTAACTAAAACTAACTACTAAACAAACTAAACTAAAACTAATTATTAAAACAAACTAACTAATCTAACTATTCTATATATACAATCTACTAACTACTACTATACTAACTCTAATTAATTAACTATCTAACTACTAACTGAAATATAACTTATTCACAAAATGTACAATATCCACAATTTACAGATTTAAATAAAACCTGAAAAATTCATTTATATTCTTCCCTAAGACAGAGAAAGATATTTTTTGTTGATTTTATGATTTTATGATTTTATGAACAAGAAATAAAACAGGAAACTAACTAAACTAAAACACTAATCTAAACTACGAATATGACTAACTAAAATACTAACAATATACTAGCAAAAATAATCGCAAACTAACCTGGGGAAACGTTCCAGATTTGTCCTGTGTATGATAATCTTCTTAGCTGATCGGAAGGAATAAAACCGCTCCGAATTATCCAGAAGCTTCTCGTAAACGATAGCTGCAATGCTTTTTAATATATTTACAGGACAAACAAGACATAAAAATCACAACAATCTTATGATTTATAAATCTTCACAGTTAGATAAACCTGTGTGCAAAGATCTATACATAATAGTTCAATTTACGAAGAAGAGAAATCTGTCATTCATTAGTTGAACTAAGTAATTGTTGTATTCTTTAAATTAGTGAAAGAAAGCAGGAATGGATCACATTAATTCAATCATATCGTTCTGCAAAAGACCATGATAGCTAAAGTAGTCACTAATCAAATGCAAATTGATATGCATAAACATGAAACAAAAGATTGATATTATGAAAGCGAAAGCTGTAGCAGAACATCAACTTCTGTCTCAGTTTGTATTAAAAATCCATAATCCTGGTTCTCCCACAAGCAAGGATGATCCTTATTACAAAAAATAATAAGTATTTATAAGTTTTTCCACAGGGTAAAACCTCCCTGTGGAAGTTATCAAAACTGTTTACATAAAATCTGGGAGATATCCCAAGTTTAACTAAACTAGGAATCTAAAGTAAAACTAAAATACACAAATATTCCTCTAGACTGTCCATCATGTCCCATTCAATTCGAATTTACCTGAAAACGGCCAAAAATGAGCAAGTTAGAAGGATTCTTTTTTAACAGAATGATAAAAATCTGATCCTATAGACTAGCTACAGAATCTTGCGATTCTGTAGCTGGTCTAAGTAAGACACAGAATCAACATCAAAATCGATTAAAAATCTTTTAAAAGAATTAAATTGAATTAACATCCAATAACTATTTGAAAATGAATGATTGAAATTGAAATGGTTATACCATTCGAAATCAAACAGGATCAAAATCACTCAACTGATCATAGAGATACGCATGCTCTGTTTCTTTTGTTACCACAAAGTCGGGTTAACAGAATCAAGATCAAACAACAAGGAAATATTTTCATATCCAATGCAATCAATACAATTAAAACAAGTTTTATGCAATTGTTATGCCGTCTCATCAAAAGGTAACACAATCGAATCTAAACAGAATCATGTTCAAATTGTTATAACTGTATCGATATAACAAACAATTCATGCCATGAGCGAACTAAACCAACATTGGCGCGTAACTGTCTATAAACGAAATCGTAATGAAATCACTCAGCTGGTAACAAGGTTCATAAGAATTATCTAATCGTTCGTTTTTAGCAAATTGGGCAAACAAGATAGATTTGCTTTGATTAAAATTATTTGTTTCAAACACATTATAACCGTATTTGATAAAGATAACAATTATTGATCAATTTGTTTGCAAAATAAAACAAATAGAGCAGCTTTCACGATGTGAATCTAACTCCTGAAAGTGATCAAACCAACTGAAAATAGACAGCAATCCATTTAAGCGAATCAAACAGCGAGGGCTTTAACATAATCATCTTGAATCGAAACTATCCCATGATTCGGGCATGAATATTATTTGCATAGGCTTAAGTGAGAGCACTGTTTGCGTAAAAACAGAGTCGTTCTTCTCAAATTGGAAACAGTCAGAATTGTATTCCAGCGTTGAAAATCATATGACAGCCAATGTAACAACCAAACTCATAAAATCATTCAAAGATCACAACATACAAATCAAATCAAAACGTGATTGTATTCCAAATCTAGCATGAAAATTTCTTGCCCTGAGTAGATACGAAACAAATCCAATTAAAAAACAAACCACAAATTTCGCCAACTTAATCAACTCAAATCCAATTAAAAACCAATCAAATCCGATACAAATCTACCAGTGACTAAACTAGGAATGATCAAATCATGTATCAAAACGAAACTCCACTTAGTTTTAGCAAAGCGAAATAATGTACAGAATGAACACCGAATGACAGAGGCATTTGAAATGAGAAACAGAGCTATTTGAACACAGAATTCAAATCATTATATTAACATTGATCATTCACAAAACTAAAACGATACCAAAATTCATACCTGTATGGCTGGATCACGCCAATTTGGAGTTGATAACGACTGTGGCCGATTCAACATTCTTGAAAAGGATGGAGCTAGTTGTCTTCTGCTTTTTATCAGTCGCTTGGAGTTGGTCTCTTTGGCTGGTCAATGCTGCAATTTGATCTTCTAGCGATTGAATTTTGGATTGAAGTAAAGGGACGTCAATGTAGTATCATTCCAACCATAACTCACACTGGTCACATGACGACTGTATGGGTTTTGAAAGAACAAGCGAGTGTTTGGGCACATCGCTGAGGGTTTCACTAGGAAAATTGATACCAAGGTAGCTAGGGTTATTCCTTAGGTAGGGAGGAAGATTCGTCATGAAATCATGACGTGGCTCGGGGCATAAACCCTGTGAGTAAGGATACTCATCGGCTAAAAAATGTTCTATGTCAGAGTCCGAATCCTCGCTAAGGACAATAGGCTTTGGCTCTGCAGGGGGTTTAGGTTTGTTTCTAGCCATCCTTGAAATAAGCCTAGCGTTCTTTTTACCCTTGGTATTAGCGGTAAGGTTTGCCTTGGGATTTTTGCTTACAAGCTTTTTAATTGTCTCGGCTTTCTCAGTTTCAATGTCTGGTAAGTCAATAGGAGGGTCGAGTGATGGCTTAGGAGCGGGCAATAGGATATGGAAGGGCACGGGGGTTCCAGTCTTTATTTCACTCACCACAGGCTTGTCAACCTATATAGGGTTTGTGTCATTGAAACCATTTCGAGCGACGAAAGCTCTCCAACTATCACCATGTAAACTCAAGTGATAAACAACGATAAGTTTAATAAGTCCATGATGGAACAGGCTACTGTCAGCCTTCTCCCTTTTAAACCTTTTCGACATCTTATATAAGCTGCGCTAAAAATAGAAAGGCATGTTTAAAGGATACCCTATAAAATTCATTAGCAATCGTAGGTGGTAGAGAAAAATGAGTCTGTATCGACCTTCACAGGTCACGAACTGCTTGAATAGCATCAATAAGTCGTGTCATCGAGGTTTTAGCATAGATATGGGCATACCTCTGTCACAAGAGGTGACTTTGCGTGAGAGAAACAACAACGACCATGGAACCTCTTCTACTTTCGAATTTTTGAACCAACACTGACCTGTGGCAGGTAACCCTGTAGCAGAACTGATAAATCCCTCATCGATTTCCAACTGGATATCACCCACCTTGGCTCTACAGCCATCGAAAGTTACAACGAACTGTTGTGCCACGAATAGGTTAAAACCCTCAAATCTCTGCACGAAGGTGAGCCAACCGTTAGCTTCCAAGTCTTTCCAGGCATTGTCAAACATTAACAAGGCTTGGTTGCTGTTTGGCTCGATTCGCACGACTGGTGCCATGGAGCTGAGCACACGGTAAGTACAAGGTTTGGGTCATAGCACACAGAGGAGTAAAATGCATGCAAGGCGAGGCGAGCTAACAGAGGTAAGCGGTGAATAAGGGATAGGCATAAATGCCATCGTGCGAAGGTGGTGGAGTTTATCTCTGCCATGCATAAGAGTTATTACGAAAGTACAACCACCAGTTTACATAGCAGTTCTACCCATTATAGCATAGTTCAACAATTATGTGAATTAGCCGACCAATGAAACCAATGGTGAGTGTGTAAACCAACGCGCGCAATCAACGTTACACCATAGTTTTAAGTCATAAATCATTCAATTTGAAATCAAAATCAAATATTAACCATGCGCCAATGTATTGTAACAGCTCATATCAAGCGTTTAACCAATGTACCAATGGGCATTCATATAATCAACAAGCCAATAGTTGTGAAAACATCAACATAGGGATTATATCAAAAGACGTATATAAAAATTTAATCATAACCTCTATTCACTTTCATGAAACCAATGGTCAAGTAGGTCGAATAAAATGCAAGTCCAAATGCCCATGCGTTACAAACTTAATGAAACCAAGACACACAATCAATACAAAAATGTCCAATGAGTATAGTTCGAAAGTTCTGCCAGCTGCATAACGATAAGTAAAAAGTAAGTGCAATATGCATATTGACAGGAAGGATCATGACAGTTCAAATAGTGATTCTAATGCGGCTTCAAAAGACCCAATGTTTTCACGCTTACAGTCGTGAAAACAAAACGAAAATAAGTGTGTAAAAAGGCGCAAAGAATAAAAGTGTCGTTCATTTGAAAATTGCGACGAAAAATCGATGTTTGCAAAACATTGGTGTAGGCAGCTTTCAAGACAATGGAAAAATGTGAATTTGCTGCCAACAAATAAAAAAATAAAATTAAATCTATCCATCCATCAAAATCCCTGTCAAAGAAAACCCAAATTAAAACTATGTTCTGTTCTAATTAAAAATATGTTCTAAACTTATTTATAAAATCATAAAAGAAAGGACAATCTAACATCTAATTGCATGCGGGGTTAGTATAGTGAGAGAGAGACTTGCAAGCCTTTTCTAATCTACAAAATCAATGCATGCTAATGTGTATCAACAGCTAACTTGCAGAACAATTAAAACAATTAAGCTACAACAGACTAGTTAGCATAATAAAAACATGCATGTACGAAAAATAAAAAGAGTAATTTAAATTAGGAAATGCAAAAAAGACATGAAGACAATTACCATACTGCTGGTGCCCCCCCCAACAAGTCGTGGTCACCCTCTAAAAGTACACCATGAGCTTAGCAGGCCCAATTCACCATAAAAATCCAAAAACACAGTTCTGGCATAATTCTGGCAATGTAAAAACTCAAACAGAGCAAAATCGTTTTTCTAGCAATTCTAATGCTTATGCTACTTGGTTCTTCTACTTAACAATCATGTTACCACCTCAGTGGTATTTATAACATTTACAAACCAAGTGGTCGACGACAGGAGGGTTGAACCACCTCTAAATTCGGCAAATTACAATAAATGAGGCTCTAATTGACAAAACAGAGCAAGCCAATAATCGCCTTCTTTGGACAACTGAAATTGAGTTGTCTGGAGCTTAGTAGCTAGATGGGGCGATCATGAAGAAAACCCATGTGCCCGATTTTTCCATCACTGGTCGCCAATGCCATAACCGCCAACTCACCTTGCGTTTTTGTGTAATACTAGGTGTTGGAATGAGTGCCAGATCGGGTACCAGAACGAGTGCTAGAATGAGTGTTGGATCAAGTGCCGGAACTAGAAACATGGTGCGTTTTTCCCTGTAACAGCAGAAAAACATGAATTAACTCTTGAAAATCTTAGAACAAGATGAATTAAACTTTATTTAATCATTAAACATGAATTAAACGTACCTTATGCCGATCATACCATTTTATCATCAAATTCTTCAAAAAGATCCTTCAAAAGACGAAAAACACATATATACATATGGAAAAAGTGTATAATAACCATCATGAAAATGATCATATCTCGGGCCCAACATTACCCCCACACCTACGACTTTGCAGGTCCCACTGCAAACAAAAAGAAGTTACCCCTCGTGACTAGGCTTGCTGAGGAGGATCGGCTTTGGAAGCTTCTCCTTCTTGCTGTGTGGACTTAGCCTTGTGCCTCTTGTGCTTTTCAATTATGCTTTGAGGCTGCGGTTATTTTTAGTCATTTCATCAACCAACCGCTGAAGGGAGTTGACCTTTGCCTAAAGGTCTGCATTATCATGATGAAGGTGTACATCTATTGTCTTCCTCTCTTCCAACTGTTGGAGAAGCTGATGGTTTTCTTTTTGTAGCTTCTCTATGGTTGGGACAGAATCAACAATTTCTGAGGAAGGTTTAGATCCTTTGAGGGATGTGGACAATTTATCAGTTTTAGGATCTAGAGTGGGCATAGGTGAAGTAGGAGTGATGGGAGATCGGAAAGGTGAGGTAGGTTCATATTTTTTTTTCCTTAGTGGCTCTAATCCATTTGCAGAGGCTTCTCTAGGTTTCTTATGAGGGCTCTCAAGGTCGAAGGACACTTGGATGGGATCCGAAGTAGGTGGAGGTTTTGCATAAGGCTTGGTTCTTGTGCTCTGGGTACTCTTCCGAAAGGGTCCCTTACCAAATCGGTTGGCTCCCCTCTTGTTTGTGGGAATGATGGGAAAGTCTTGCTGCATTACCTCTTGAAGTTTCTTAGGTGTAGGACACGGAGAAAGTGAAGGCATTGGGGGTTCAACAATAGGCTTCTTTTGGTATTTGTTCTTGGTCTTTTTCCCTGATGAAAAAGTAGGAATATCAATGAGCTTTTGGTATTGTTTCAGAAAAGAGAGGGTTTGTGCAATGGAGTTTGGAGTTCTTGAAGAGTGAGGCTTGGATGGGGAGATATGTTTTAGGCTAAGTGGCTTTCTACCGATCTTAACTGTCAAGTGGGGGTTTGCAAATTGGTAGATAAAGGCATCCCAACTTTGCCCCTGCTTTTCTAACTCGGCTAGAACAAGGAGCTTGATCAAGCCCTGGTTAAAGAGACTGTTATGGGGGTTAGTCACATTCTTCCTCACTTGAGAGGACATTTTCTTCAAGATTTTGAGAAAATAAAAGGGAAAGTTCAAGGGTTTGTTGAACAGAAAATGAGCCAGCAATCTAAAATGAAAAGCTTTGAAGGTGGAGTATCTACCTTCAAATGTAATTAACCTTGTGATGATGATGAGGGGCTTAACCAATTCTAGCTGTATCCACTCCTTATCATACCCTTTGGCTCCTGAAATTCTCTCGAATTTGGGTTTGAACACCCTATTGTAACTTGAGCGCAACAATTGATGGTTTTTGAACCATCTATCTCCTATTCTTGGGAGCTTTGTTGCAACAGAAATGGACTCTTCTGTGACTTCAAAGACAAGAGACCCTACATGTGCTATCTTACCATCAAAACCAACTACAAATTGCATAGAGAGGCCGTCATCATGGTCCTGCAAACTAGACAGAAATGGCCCCCAAACAACATGCAAAAACACTTCTCTGCACTGTGCGAATTTTGGAATGGCAAACAAGTCTACATAGGAGGAGGGTTCATATCTCTTGGGCATTGTGACAGAGTTTGAATTCACCAATCAAGGGAAAAATTGAGCCAAGCAGTGACATGGATTTGGCACAAGCCAAATGCATTTTAAACAAATGACGAGATGACAGAGGTTGGGCGCGATTTCTTAATGAAGAGGACAACAAATGGCAAGGGAAAATGAGATAATAGAGTGCCCAACCCGATTTTGGATTCTCTTATGGTGGAGTACGTTGCCCACATGTGCGCGCGAGTTGCCATGTGTGGGAAATTCGAATTTGATGGCAAGCTTTGGAGAAATGTACTGGTGCATGATTAGATCAATGTCCAAGTCTTTTGACTTGGACATTTGATCATAACCATATGAAGAATCTTTTAATCAATGCCTGCAACCAATGTAATCAAATATAATTGAATTCTAGTTACCTGGAATCTAGGACAGTTACTATATTCAATTCAATGGCACTTCATTCGACACTTCAAACATCATCTCATTCGACACCTCATACGATACTTCATTTGGTACCCCTGTGTTAAGTGTATTTTCACCTCTTATAATGGATAGCCTGCAATTTTGACGTGTTTTTGACAACCTCAGTGGTTAATGAGCAGAGGCAGAGTGCTCCATGCTCACTCATTCTTCTCGCATATGACATATAGTGTCAAAACCTATAATGAACGGGTTATAGCAAGCATAAAACATGCGTTGTCAAACCTACAATATGCAGATTGTAATGGAAGATAACCAATAAAGAGTGGTCTGTTAAGCATAAGTTTAGTAATTTATAGCACACAGGAGTTAAGCATTTAAAAATAACATGACTATCAATGTAATAACCTGTATCATGGTAATAATACAAAAATTCTTGCAAAGACTCATTTCTCTAGGCAATGATCATTTGTCAGCTCATGAACCCCTCCCCCACACCTAAGTATTGTGACACCTCACAATCAAAAGTATAGGAAACTAGTCAGTATCCCCCAATAGCCGAAGATTTACAGTATGTCAAGTGTAATGATGAAATTTCATAGATTGGTCTGACAAGACAGTTAGGAGATGGTCCCACCTATAGGATAAGAGATCCTATATATAGATAAGAAGAGGTAGGCAAGAGAGTTTCGAGATAGTCCTAGAGTTATTTTCTAATGAAAAATTTATGGAGTTCCTTAACCTTAGCTTAAACACACATACTTCATGTCAGATTCGTCTGCAAGTAATGCTATGCATCAGGAAAAGTTTAGATTTATTATTTATTTTTGTCAGATTACCATCCTCGCTAGGTAGAATGCCCCGTTGCCAACAAGCCTGTTCAGTACTCTGACGGGTTTACCTAGTCATACCACGGGCCGGTACCCACTGCCAGTAGACTTGTTCAGTATCCTGGCGGGTTAGCCTCTTAAACCCTCAGAGACTGGACCTTCATCTTTTAAGATTTTAATATAAGATTGCTTATGCAAGAAGATGGGGGGATAACTCTGAAAACATTTTTTTTTCTTTTTCTTTTCAATTGGGATGGTATTTATGTTAGAGGATGACTTTCCATTATATTATTAGTGATTGTCCTGATGTAAGGGGTACTTAAGCGGATGTGGCCTATCTAAAGATATGATATAATCAATCCATTTAGTGTGTAGTGGATGGTACCATTGAGAAAGAACATAAAGGTATCTCTAGGCTCAACTCAATTTATTGTTTTGTAATTATTATGATGTTTCCATGACTAACTGCTAATTAGACCTCCTTGTTACTCTTTGATAAAGACACTTGACTTACTTACTCAGGTTTCTTGGAAAAACTGTACAAGAGACCTCTAGGCTTGATAGTTATGGTATCACTTCCTTATACAATGGTGAAGAGTTTAAGAGAAACTGCTTTAGAATGCCTTAAAAATGAGAATTTTTACAAAAACATGGCTAATTACAGTAAGTCACTATTCATTTGATGCTTTAGCATACATAAAATTCAAGTATAACAATGTTTTGAAGAAAGATCCTTGAAACTGTGTACTCCCGGTGAAATAATTACTTACAGAAACCTCTAGAGTTTCCTTATTAACAAAATTCAAAACCTATTTACATATATACAGTAGGAAATTCAGAAAATGTTTCAAGAACAAGGGGGAACTTCCCCATCTACTAAGGCCAATTCCTTGTCAGCTGACATGACCTGTAGAAAATCTTCTCTGGAAATGGGCTTATGATAAAATTTAATTCGGTGTCCATTTACCACAAAGGAGACTTGTCCATCATCAATTGTTTTAATTTTTATAGCTCCATTGTCATATACAGTGTCTACCTCATAAGGGCCCAACCAATGGGTGGTAAGTTTGCCTTTGAAGGTTTTGAATTGAGAATCAAACAACAGAGCCCAATCACCAGGCTGTAAGTGCTTCTTCTTGTCATGCCACTTTCTCCTATGGTTTTGGATTAGTATCGTCCGTTGGATGACATCTTGCCTGATTTCATCCAACTCATTCAACTGTAGGGCTCGTTGCTTCTGAGCCTCATCTAGGTTCAATCCTAATTCTGCGGCAATATGGAAGGTCCTTACTTGGAATTCTATAGGTTAACGTACTTGTTTCCCATACACTAGCTCATAAGGGGTATGACCAGTGGTATTTCTCTAGGTGGTTTGATATGACCACAACGCCTCTGGGAGCCTATCAGCCCAATCCTAGTGATGTAACTGAACAATCTTGGTCAAGATGGCTTCCAAAACTTTGTTTGTGGATTCTACCTGACCATTGGCTTGAGGGTGGTATGGAGAAGATTTACGGTGTTTAATCCCATATTTCTCTGTTATCTCTTTCATCAGCTTGGAAGTGAATTGAGTGCCTTGGTCGGTAACAATTTCATGAGGGGCACCGAAGCAGGTAAAGATGTCTTCATAGATGAATTCTACAATAAACTTCTCTGTGGCCCTAAATAGGGCTTTTGCCTCTACCCATTTGGTGACATAGTCTGTACAAACCAAGATATAGTTCTTCCTACGGGACATGGGTGAAATTGGTCCTACAAAGTCGAGGGCCCATTTTTCGAAGGGTTCTATCATAACTTGGGCCTACAAAGGCATTTCGTCAGCTGGCGTAGGTCTACTTATCCTTTGGCAACTATCACAACTTCTCACATTCTTGGCAACATATTTGAAAATGCTAGTCCAATAGTAACCTGAATGTAATACCTTATATGCTGTGCGTTTTTCAGAGAAATGGCCACCACATAGTCCATCATGACAACTTCGTAGTATTTCAGGTACCTCATCCTCTCGGACACATCTACGAATAATCAAATCAGGACCTGTGCGAAAAATATTATGACCGACCCAAGAATAATTAGCACTTTGTGTAATAATTTTCCACTTTTCACGAGGTGACAAATGAGACGGTAATCTCCTAGTAGCTAGATAGTTTTCCATATCCGCAAACCATGGGGTATTGACAGAGAGGGAAAAAAGATGCTCATCTTGGAAACTATCATCTACAGGGATATCATCATCCTCATTCTTTATGCAGGAAAGTGTTAGCGATATTTCTGGCTAAGGGGTTTAGATATCAAAGAATGGGTTAAAACCCACTTGTCCAAAGTTTCGGGCGATGATGCGTCCGTGGTAAGCAGCAAGCAAGACCGGGCGGTCCAGATTTGCGCGCCCAGATCAACGGTGCACAACGATTGTCGGACCCCCCTTGCCTTCCGATCTTTAGGTGGGGGGGGGGGG
>ML780055.1:729874-742090 GCA_009831015.1 Picea engelmannii
AGATGAGCGCGCCCGGATCAACGACGATGAAGACCTTGTCAGACCCCCCCCGCCTTTCTACCTTTAAGCGGAGGGGGGGGGTTCGACCTCCCATGTGCAGCTCTCCGACGACCACGATCGAGGCACCCAGATCAACGACGCTCGTGCGGCCCCGCTCTCCATAACTGCCATATGATTAACCAGTGTGGGCCCTCCTTCTGTCACTTCATTCCTCCGTCCACCTTTCCCCTGCTGCCGCGTGTCATCCATTCACCTTTCCTCTTTAGCCCGCGTGGCTCTCCTTTCGTCCCATCATCCGCTCATTCCCTGCCACGCGTCTCGTCCCTTTCCACTTTCTCACTCGAAGGCGGGCTTGTTTCTCCCGTCTTCCGTCCATCTACCCGGTTGCCTTCCTCCATGGGGCGTCTTCCTGTCACCCCTCTCTGTCATCGCTCCCTCTTCCCGCCATTCCTACCATCCACCATGTCTTCCGCGCTGGCCCTCATGTCCGCCCCTCAAGCTATTCGGTTATGCCAGATGGCAGCACGAGAAGTCTTCCCTATCCCGAGATGCCAAGTTGGCCCGACCGTTCTCAATCCCAAGAAGCAGTTATTGAGGCGGTTGAGGGTGGTTAGACATCGTCTCCGCCATAATGGGGACGTCCTGCAATGAATTAAAAGCACGTCGATTCACCGATGTAACTGTCAGAAGATCTATCGCGTCTGCCACAAGTTTCACGACTATTCAAAGATTGCGGCTGCAGAATGTCAGAAGCCATGCAGACGCAAAGCCTTCAATGCATTTTCTCGATCTTGTTGCTGTTTTGGTTTTGAGTATATGTAGGCATTTTTTCCATTTTTGTATCTATCGATGGTAGAGCTAAGCTCTCGACTGTAAAGTTTCAACAAACACTCTGGTTCCTGGTTATGCCTCTGTGCTTGAGATTTCTTGGTTTATAACAAACAGTTCTCTTTCTTTTCCATCTTTGTTTCATCTTTTGCCTGAGGATTCACAGTAGTGCAACTTGTTGCAATAAAGGATTTGTTGTGGTGTTGTCGTGCCCTCTGGTTTTTGTATTTGAATATAAAAGGATTTTGTGTTCGAATGCATTCTTCTTCAGTCTGTCTCAAACTGGATGTCTGTGATAGACCTTGCGCTCTTCTTGTTTAAGTCTTCCACCTGCTCACCCTTTTACTACGACTCACTGTTTGGAGTTTATCAAGACCTCACTCTTTCACGCATGCCTGGTCTGGTTTCTGAGCTGATATGCTACCGTTTTGAGCTCTCCTCCATTTGATCACTCTTTTAAAACAAATCGTGACATTAAACTGATGGGCTTCGGGCTCTGCTCCTGCTAGCAATCCGAGGGTGACTTCCGAAAGCCAACATTTCCTGGCGCCGTTGCCGGGGACGAAGTTGAAGATTTTTCCCTGGGCAGAACGACAACGACTAACTGATTTCTGAAGGTGCATTAGATATCAGAACCTGAAGATTGCTACTGTGCACCTGGCGACTCCACTGTGACGACTCCGCTGGGGAGAACCTGTTCTATCAACTGTGGCTTCGAGAGGCAGACATACGAGGTCAAATCCACATTTTCCTTTAGCCACACCAGAGGAAGACTTGGGAGCAGTGCGCAGAAAGGGAAAGAGAGTTGCAAAGGAAGTTTCCGTTGATGAAAAAGGTAATATGCCCTCCCCTTCTGTAGGAACTCCATTTTCTGATATTCAGCCTCCTGGTCGTACTTCCTCTGAGGTTTCCCATTTTCTGAACTTCGGGAGTGTTCCTGCTGAGTTTTCTCCTCCTGGTCTAGTGTCAGAAGGAGAGATCCTTGTCACTCCCTTCTCAGGAGGTTTCACTACTCCTCCTTTGATTACTACTACTGCACATAGAGAGATACCTGCACACTTAAGTCCCTTGGACGTCTCTCTGTTTTCCCCTCCATCTCCCCTGAGTTCTCCTGTAAGGACCCCCTTTTCTCCCTCACCTGTTCACACTCCACCTCCTCCAAGTTCTCCCCCACTCAACATCCCTATGGCTGGTGTTAATCCCCCTCCGAACAGAATGGATGCTATAGTTGCTGCTCGATATGCTCCTTTGATTCTTCCTCAACCCTTGAATCCTCTCCCTGCTGGGGACTATCTGAAATACATGCCCAAGTTTAGTGGTGAGGGAGATGTGACTGCTGAGGAGCACCTGGCTGCCTTTTATAGCTATGCTGATAACCTGAATATTGAAAATGAAGATGTTTGGATGAGAGTCTTTGTCCAGAGCCTCGATGGTGAGGTTAGAAAGTGGTTCAGAGGACTGACCCCTGGATCTATTGCTGGTATTGAAGCTCTAGATAATGTCTTCCTGAGACAATGGGGGGACAGAAAAGATTATATATATTACATGACTGAGTTTGGGTCCCTAAAGAAGCAGGAAGGAGAGTCTGTCTCCGACTTCTCCAAAATATTCAATAAGATTTATAACAAAATTCCCACAGAGATAAAACCTTCCGAAGCCTCTGCTCAAATTTCATATTCTAGCGCCTTTGACCCTGATTTCTGTCTCGTATTAAGGGAAAGAAGAGCCACCTCTTTAGCTCAGATGCAAGATGCAACTATAGAGGTGGAATCTAATATGTTAGCAGCCGACAGACTGAGGAACCAGGCTGACACAAACAGAAGAAAAGTGAAGTCGGAAGCCTCGGTTTCTGGCTCCAACACCTCTGGCCTACCAGTTCCCCACCCTCAAGCGAATGAGTTGACCCAACTGTTGAACATGCTGAAAGAAGAGATGGAAAGATTAAAGACGGAAAGAAAACAAATGAACAAAGGCCCTCAGAACACCGAGAACAGAGGAGGTTTCAGAAGACCGAACAATTTTGCTCCTCCAACTATACATAAAGAGAAGGAAAGAGACAGAAATGATCAGAGAGTTCAGGCTCCCTTCCAGAACAATTTCATGACCAATGAGGAGGAAGTGGAAGCAGAGGAGCCTGAGCCTAAAATCCACTTTGTAGAAGTCGCTCCTCCTTTCCCCCATTTAACTAAGTCAGCATATGAGGAGTCCCTCATGGGCAGCCAACTGAATGAATTGAGCAAGGGAGACAAATCTGGCGGCGGTCGAGGCAGGTATAATCTGAGATCAGACAGGAGAGCCACACCTGATGTTCCTGAGTCATCCACTAGAGCAGAAAAGCCTGCTGAAAAAATAGCAGACAGCAACAGAGGTAAGAAGGCCCAACCCCCCTCCCCTATTATTCAAAGTCATGCTCCTGAAATTAGAGAAATTCTAAGACCTGCATCTTCCTTTAATTTCGAGCATGAGATTCAAAAGATCAGAATCCCTGTGCCTCTCACTAAGTTAATCAAACATGGGGAATTCAAAAGGCGCTTCTCCGACCTATTAAACCCTGAAGCCACTAGCCCCTCCACAGATTTCATAAGTCTTCAATATGAAAGGCCTGCAGTGGTCCTAGGTCCTATGGTAGAAGACAGACATGATTCATCCCCTCCCTTCTACACCTCCCTGAACATACATGACAAAGTGCTTCATAATTGCCTAATGGATTCAGGGGCCTCCCACAACCTCATGCCAAAAGCCGTCATGGAAGAACTCGGACTAGAAGTCACCAGGGCCTATCATGACCTCTATTCCTTTGATTCCAGGAGGGTGCAATGTTTGGGAGTCATCAAGGACCTAACAGTTTCCCTGTTTCAGCTACCCATGAAAAGCATGATCATGGATATAGTGGTAGCTGATGTTCCCCCCAAGTTTGGTATGCTGTTATCAAGATCTTGGATTAAGAGACTTGAAGGAATGCTGCAGATGGACCTCACGTATGCCACCATTCCAGTCTTTGGAGGAGAACATAGAAGGTTGTACAGAGAAGCCCAGCTAGCCTACATAGTCAGTGATGAAGCAAACCCCACTAATCACCCCATCTATGCCTTGGACACTGACTTAGGGTATAGCCTATTGCAGTTCACCGATGAGCCTGAGACCCCTTTACAGATTAGAAAGCAGCTCAGTCTTGAGCAGAGGACGCCCTCTCCAACTACCTCTGTTTGGAGGATGTTCTTTGATGGAGCTTCTTCCAATATAGGTGCAGGTGCCGGGGTGGTATTCAAGTCTCCTTCTCAGGAAACCATATCACTGTCATACAAGCTGGAATTTGAAGCCACCAATAATGTGGCAGAATATGAAGCTCTGGTCCTGGGATTAAGGGCTGCAAAAGAAATGGGAATCAGAGAAGTAGCTGTGTTCGGAGACGTAGAATTAATCGTCCAGCAGGTCAAAAATGTATATCAGACCAAGAACCCCCGCCTAAAAAATTACAGAAATGAGGTATGGGACCTTGTTGATAGTTTCTTCCTGGCCTTCAACATCTCTTTTATTCCAAGGGAAGAAAATGCTCCAGCCGATTTCCAAGCCTTCTCAGCTAGTCTGTTCGAAGCTCCTGCACTGCCAGATGATGGATTTGAGGTGGAAATAAGATACAGACCCTCTGTACCAGACAATGTCAGACATTGGAGGGTATTCGAAGACGATCAGGAGATCAAGAAATTCCTCTAGTCCATCGATGACTTCTCTGCATCGCGTATAGATGAGGACCTTGACGAGGAACCGAACCGCCACCCTGGGGAGCTGCTGAACAAAGTTGCTGATCACCAGATTATTTAGCTACCGAGCAATCATATACCAAGAGGGTTGATCCCATTAGAAAGATTGTTCGGTGGGAATGATGCGGCAGTGAAGGGCAGGGTTACGGGTGATGATGCTGATGCGGCTGAGTGCAACGTAGGCACACCAGAGGAGCCCAAGTTGGTCAAGCTGTCAAAAAGTTTAACTGAGGAGCAGAGGATTGGATATACCAAATTGTTGAGGGAGTTCGCTGATGTGTTCACGTGGACCTACGAAGACCTCAAGACATATGACACGTCAGTCATCGAGCACAAGATCCCACTAAAGGAGGAGGCTAGACCTTTCAGACAGAAGCTGAGGCAGATAAATCCAACGCTACTACCTATCATGGAGAGGGAGGTAAAGAAGCTGCTGGACGCCCAAATCATAGTCCCCTTGAGATACTCCAGCTGGGTAGCCAATTTAGTCCCAGTAAGAAAGAAGAGCGGAGAAATCTGACTTTGTGTTGATTTCAGGAACCTGAACAGGAGTTCGAGGAAGGATAATTACCCCTTTCCCAACATGGAACACATATTGCAGAGGGTCACTGGCACATCCAGAATATCTATGATTGACGGTTTTTCTGGCTATAACCAGATATCAGTCATGCCCGAAGACAGGGAAAAGACAACCTTTACCACTCCTTGGGGCACATTTATGTATGCCAAGATGCCATTTGGGATGATGAATGCGGGAGCAACATTTCAGCGAGCCATGGACATAGCCTTCATCGGGGAAAAGGATAAGTTCATGGTAATTTACTTAGATGATATAACAGTCTTCTCCAAGACTGACATTGAGCACCACTCTCACCTGAAGAAAGTTTTCCTGAAGTGCCGCAGGTTTGGCCTTTCCCTGAACCCCAAGAAATCATTGTTTGCTATGCAAGAAGGAAAGCTGCTAGGCCATATAGTCTCAGCAGAGGGAGTGAGAATTGATCCTGACAGGGTAGAAGCAATCCAAGCCCTGTCCCTTCCCAGGTCTAAAAAAGAGGTCCAGGCATTTCTGGGAAGGATTAATTTCCTGAGGAGGTTTGTCTTAAATTTTGCTGAATTGGTGAAACATATCACAGCCATGCTCAGGAAGGGCCATGAAATAAAATGGACTGATGAACCCAGGAAGTATTTTAACCAAATAAAGAAAGCATTGACCGAGGCTCCTGTGTTGATTAGTCCAGATTATTCTAAAGATTTTGTAATATTTTCTTTTTCTTCCTTTGACACAGTGGCAACGGTTCTATTGCAGAAGAACGATCAAGGGCAAGAGCAACCTATCTCCTTTTTCAGTAGGGCGCTGAGAGATGCAGAGCTTAGATATGAGATCATGGAGAAACAAGCCTATGCCTTGGTGAAATCTCTTAAAGATTTCAGAGTCTATGTATTACATTCAAAGATCATCGCATATGTCCCTTCAACCTCTGTGAAGGACATTCTTATACAGCCTGACATAGATGGAAGAAGGGGTAAATGGATCGCCAAGATCCTAGAATTTGATCTGGAAATTAAGCCCACTAAGCTAATAAAGGGGCAGGGTTTGGCCAAGCTCATGGCCGAATCCAATTATAAAGCATTGGAAATCAATCTGATCAATGAGCAAGCTGAATCATCCAACAAGGAATCCCAAAGCACTGTACCACTATTGACATGCCCCTGGTACAAAGATATATTGTATTTCCTGCAGAAGTTGAGACCCCCTGATGGGATGGAAAAAAGCAAAGCCAGAGCTTTAAAGCTCAAAGCTGTCAGGTATTACCTTGTTGGCCAAGCCTTGTATTGGAAAGATCCCCAGGGGATATTACTAGTGTGTCTGGACCCCCAGCAGGCCCAGAAGGTTATGAACGATTTCCACAGTGGTCTCTGTGGAGGCCATTATTTTTGGAAAACCACAGCTCACAAGATCCTCCGAGCTAGGTATTACTGGCCCACCTTGTTTCCCGACGTCTGTAGGGGAATTAGAGCTTGCATTAAATGTCAGAAATTCTCAGGGAAGCAGCAGCTCAAATCCCTGCCATTGAAACCTGTGGTGGTCTCATCGCCCTTTCAGCAGTGGGGATTGGACTTCATCGGGGAAATTCATCCTCCCTCAAGTGGTCAGCACCGATGGATTTTAACGGCAACCGACTATTTCACTAAATGGATCGAGGCTGTCCCTACTAGAAGTGCTTCTCACAAAGTCATCATCAGCTTCCTGGAAGACATCATAGCTAGGTTCGGGTTCCCTAGCAAAATTGTCACTGATAACGCCTCCCCATTTCGGTCTGAGCCTCTGATAAAATTTTGTGATCAATTTGGGATCTCACTGATTCACTCCACTCCCTACTATCCTCAGGGAAACGGACTGGCAGAGTCCTCTAATAAAAGTCTAATCAAGCTCATCAAAAGGCTATTGGAGGATAATAAAAAGGCCTGGGACTCAAAACTCAAATTCACACTTTGGGCCGATCGAGTGACAACAAAGAAATCCCTGGGTCTCTCGCCCTTCCAGCTTGTTTATGGGATTGAGGCAGTTTTCCCCACTCAGCTTGCCTTTCCTGTGGCCAATCTTCTCCACGACTATGAGGGGGAACCTAATATTATGCTTAGAAGGATTCATCAGATGGTGGAGGTGCATCAGATCAAAGAGCAGGCCCTGGACAGAGCCTATAATCGTCAGCAGAAGATCAAGCAGGCTTTTGACAGAAAGCACAAGAAGAAAGAATTTGAGCAGGGTGACCTGGTGCTCAAATGGGATGCACCCAGATAGGAAAAGGGAAAACACAGTAAATTTGATGCCCTCTGGTTTGGGCCTTTAAAGATCCTTGAAGCATTTTCTAACAACACTTACAAGTTGCAGGATCTGGAAGGAAATGAAGTCTTCAGTGGCCCAGTTAATGGGCATTTCTTAAAGAAGTGTTTTCTGTGAGCCGCAGTCGGCTCGCCTCATTTTTGTTTTGTAAATATTTTTTTTGTTTTTATTTTGTTTTTTCGGACTAATAAATGACTCCATAGCCCAACAACAAAGGCACTAAGTCTGCAAAATAGTTCTTAGAGTATCGCAGGGACGAATCTATCCCCCATGGAGCCAAAATGTTAGCGATATTTCTGGCTAAGGGGTTTAGATATCAAAGAATGGGTTAAAACCCACTTGTCCAAAGTTTTGGGCGATGATGCGCCCGTGGTAAGCAGCAAGAAAGACCGGGCGGTCCAGATTTGCGCGCCCAGATCAACGGCACACAGCGATTGTCGGACCCCCCTTGCCTTCCGATCTTTAGGCGGGGGGGGGTCCGAGATCGGGGGCGCACCTCTCCAACGGTCCAGATGAGCGCGCCCGGATCAATGGCGATGAAGACCTTGTCGGACCCCCCCCGCCTTTCTACCTTTAAGTGGAGGGGGGGGGGGTCTGACCTCCCATGTGCAGCTCTCCGACGGCCACGATCGAGGCACCCAGATCAACGACGCTCGTGCAGCCCCGCTCTCCATAACTTCCATATGATTAACCAGTGTGGGCCTTCCTTCTGTCACTTCATTCCTCCGTCCACCTTTCCCCTGTTGCCGCGTGTCATCCATTCACCTTTCCTCTTTAGCCCGCGTGGCTCTCCTTTCGTCCCATCATCCGCTCATTCCCTTCCACGCGTCTCGTCCCTTTCCACTTTCTCACTCGAAGGTGGGCTTGTTTCTCCCGTCTTCCCTCCATCTACCCGGTTGCCTTCCTCCATGGGGCGTCTTCTTGTCACCCCTCTCTGTCATCGCTCCCTCTTCCCGCCATTCCTACCATCCACCATGTCTTCCGCGCTGGCCCTCATGTCTGCCCCTCAAGCTATTCGGTTGTGCCAGATGGCAGCACGAGAAGTCTTCCCTATCCCGAGATGCCAAGTTGGCCCGACCGTTCTCAATCCCAAGAAGCAGTTATTGAGGCGGTTGAGGGTGGTTAGACATCGTCTCCGCCATAATGGGGACGTTCTGCAATGAATTAAAAGCACGTCGATTCGCCGATGTAACTATCCGAAGATTTATCGCGTCTACCACAAGTTGCACGACTATTCAAAGATTGCGGCTGCAGAATGTCAGAAGCCATGCAGACGCAAAGCCTTCAATGCATTTTCTCGATCTTGTTGCTGTTGTGGTTTTGAGTATATGTAGGCATTTTTGCCATTTTTGTATCTATCGATGGTAGAGCTAAGCTCCCGACTGTAAAGTTTCAGCAAACACTCTGGTTCCTGGTTATGCCTCTGTGCTTGAGATTTCTTGGTTTATAACAAACAGTTATCTTTCTTTTCCATCTTTGTTTCATCTTTTGCCTGAGGATTCACAGTAGTGCAACTTGTTGCAATAAAGGATATGTTGTGGCGTTGTCGTGCCCTCTGGTTTTTGTATTTGAATATAAAAGGATTTTGTGTTCGAATGCATTCTTCTTCAGTCTGTCTCGAACCAGATGTATGTGATAGACCTTGCGCTCTTCTTGTTTAAGTCTTCCACCTGCTCACCCTTTTACTACGACTCACTGTTTGGAGTTTATCAAGACCTCACTCTTTCACGCATGCCTGGTCTGGTTTCTGAGCTGATATGCTACTGTTCTGAGCTCTCCTCCGTTTGATCACTCTTTTAAAACAAATTGTGACATTAAACTGATGGGATTTGGGCTCTGCTCCTGCTAGCAATCCGGGGGTGACTTCCGAAAGCCAACAGAAAGAAAGTAAGCTACTACATTATCCTTTCCAGGTCGGCCAAGCACAATGATATTAAATTCTTGCAATAACAAGAGCCACCTAGTCACTCGAACATTAGTTATAGGTTTGTTCATGAGGAAACTAATGGATGAATGATCGGTGTGTACAAATACTTCATAACATGTAATGTAATGATGAAAATTGTTAATAGCATGAACAACTGCCAAGAACTCTTTCTCGGTGACTGTGTAGTTCAACTTGACAGGGGACAAGTTCTTGCTTACTTAATAAATGGCATAGGACTGTTGGTCCTCTTTCTGCCCTAATACCCCACCTATTGCAGTGTTGGAGGAATTAGTGGATATATGAAATGGGAGAGTCCAATTGGGCCCTCTAAGAATTGGTGCCAAAGACATCTTGGATTTTAGGGTTTCAAAGGCAGTTTGACACCGCTCAATCCAAACAAAATCAACATCTTTTATCAATAATCCAAACATAGGTGCAACAATCTTTGTAAAATTTTCAATAAACCGTTGGTAATATCCAACATGTCCGATAAATCTTCTCACCTCTTTCTGAGTCTTGGGGGGTGGAAGTCTAACAATGAATTCAATATTTGTAGGATCGACTTTTATCCCTTCAGATGAAACATGATGTCCTAGAACCACTCCCTCAGTTAACAACATTTTGCATTTTTCATGGCTTAGAGATAGGTTCATTTCTTGGCATCTGATGAGGAATTTTTCTAAGTTGTCTAAGGATTCCTAGTAAGTGTTGCCATAGAATGTAAAGTTATCCATGTAGACCTCCACACAATCATGAATAAGATCGACAAATATCCCTAATATTTCTTGTTGAAAAGTGGCAGGAGCATTACACAATCCGAATGGTAAGACCCTATAGGCATAGGTGCCCCAAGGACAATTAAAGGTAGTCTTGTCCTGGTCCTTGGGTGCTATAAGAATCTGATTGTACCCACTATACCCATCTAGAAAGGAGAAATACTTTTTACCAGAAAAGGTATCTAGAACTTGGTTAATGAAAGGAAGAGGAAAGTAGTCTTTTAGAGTGGCTTTGTTGAGTTCCCGGAAGTCAACAAAAATTCTCCATTTCCTGATCTCTTTCTTTGGAACCACTACAAGCGGGGATACCCACTTAGTGTTGAAGATGGGATAGATAAATCCAACATTTAACAACTTTTGGATTTCCTCCTTGACTATGTCTTTGAGTGCTGGGTTCATCCTTCTCTAAGGTTGCCTAACAGGTGTTACTTCCCCCTGGGTCTATATATGATGGATGCATGTGTCAGGGTGTATACCTTTCATGTCAGTGTATTCCCAGGAAAATGCTCTTGATTGTTCTTTAAGAATATATACTAACTGTTTCTGTTGGTCTGCATCTAGCCTAGATTTTATATGTAAAAATTTCCCTGGACTAATCTCGTAGGGCATAGTATAAGACATGTTAGATTCATATATCTTGAAAATAAATAATGTCGAAGACAAAATGGATGGATCCAATTGTTCTTGAAATTCTTCCCCAAACATGTACTCAAATTGGGGAAAAGACTTTGGAAAATCCACACATGTAATAGCATAAATGAATTGGTTTAGCACATTTTTGGTTGTGTGCGCCTGAAGTGTCCATGCATGGTCACTTGGAAATACGGGTTCTTCCTAGTCCTCATTCTCATATGGACATTCAAGCCACCATAGATTCTCCATAATAGGTTGAGATGGAGGGTAAATGGTGAGCTTCTGGATAGAGAGACCATTTGAGATGGTCATTTCTCTTTCTCTACAGCCAATAAATGCATTCGCTGTGGCTAGCCAGGGTCTTACCAAAATAACGGGATGGCCTCTGGCAGGGTCCTTTGAATGAATGACAAGGAAATATACTAGATACTCCCATGAGGCTAAAGTAACCATGACATCATCTAAAATCCCCTCAGGTATAACCCTAGTCTTATCTACTAATTCCAAAATGGTTGGGGTAGGCCAAAGAAGAGGTTGTAACTATAATTGTTCCAAGGTAGTAGCAGTCATAATGTTGATGGCTGCCCCTAGGTCTATGAAAGTGTTTCCGATGGAGACCTCATTAATGGTTATGGTCACTATAGGGTTTTCTGGATTCTCATATTTTGCTAGCTTTGGCTGCTCTGATATGTACTCAGAGAGTCCTCCTACCAAATGTACTATAGGAGGGTCCTTTTGCTTCCTACCTGGATTCTTAATACACAATTCTTTGACTACCTTACTATAGATTGAAATGTATTTAATGGCTTGAAGCAGGGGAATCTTGACACAAATATTTTTCAATTTATTCAAAATGTCAAATTCCGGTCGAGTGGTAGGTTTCTTGATTACCAATCGGTCTGGATAAGGAGGGAGCTTTGTAATTTGTGAAGGTTCATTTTGGGGAATCTTGGGTTCTTGATTCTTCTGGATAATAACATCTTTCCACCTAGTTTCATCCATGGGTTGTTTGGTGGTTTCTACTTCTTCTTCTTCCTAGATGACTACTGAAGGTCTCTGCCTATCTATAATTTTTCACGATCTTAGTTGAATTTTCTGTAATGGAACATGAGTAATAACATATGTTGGGAAGACCTGCATCTCAACATTGTTAAGAGGTTGAGGGCGCTTATTATTGGGGTTCGACATTGGCTGTGTCGATAATAGTGTCAGTCTCAGGGAGCTTTCATTTTGATATTGTAGCGGTTTTTGTTGTTGAATAGGAGGTAAAGGTGGTGGAACAAATCCTGGCAGAAGTTGCGGAGTTGTAATGATCCCAAGCCATTATGCAAGGATCATCACTGTTTTGGTGTCTTTTTAAAACTTTTTCTAAGTGAGGTATTTCGTCAAACACTTTGCTGATCTACCTTTTAGATGTGTTTATATGTGTGTATGCAGCAAATAACA
>ML780055.1:742334-801178 GCA_009831015.1 Picea engelmannii
ATAGATAAGAGCTGCTACAAAATGCTCCCGCTAATACAAAAGATGCCTCCAAAGGCTGAATGAGAAATGAAGATCAATACAAGAAGATCTGAATGCCAAACTCTCCAGCTGAAGAATGCCACGCTCCAATAGAAGGCTGAAACACTCAATAACTTGGCCTTGCTGCCAAAAGTGTCTAATCACCCTAATAAATATGCCAACTGATAGATTGGGTGATGGTAACAACAACCCAGGTGACCGAATCTCCAAGATCCCTCTCAATCTCTGTAGATTTGAAATCCCCCACTGAATGGTGCGCCCCACTAGATGATTGAAACCCTAGATAATTCGGCCCTGCTAGAGGAGGCCTCCAAATTCTCTGAAACTTTCCATAAATATAGACCAGGACACTGCAAGTCACTAGGTAAATTCTCAGGGTCAAATCTAAAGTGTAACCCCTCCAAACGGACTAGATCTGGATCTCAAAAATGCCCTCCTCCTCTTCAATTCGCCCCACTACTCAAGAAATAATTTGAGCCATAAAACTGTCTCAGAAAGCACTAGATATGATGTCCAAGGCCCTGCAATGAAAACCCAAGTGATAGAATCCTCAACGGCCCTGCCAATCTCCTACAACGAATCTCTCTCCAAAGATGGTGCACCCCTCTTGCTGGAATCCCTCAACTGGTGCACCCTCTCTCTATCTGCACATGAAACTGATGTAGAATCCTCCTGAAACTGAGTAGATTTGGAACTAGAATGGTGTGGGAGAGTATTGCATCTCCAAGACCAAGCTTGGGACAAGATAGGTGGAATCTTTCACCACCTAATCGTCCTCTAGGGTTTGTTATGTCAAAACCCTCAAAACCCCCAATATTGGGCTCACTTGCTAGAAGCCAGAAATCAAGGTAAGATCATACATGAATGAATGAGAAGAGGCACTTGCCTTTCCTTTATACTTTTTGGCTCACCTTGTCCCTCCAAAGTGACTTTCATTTTATTAATAATTAATTAAATCACTTTAATTAATTAATTAACCTTTTTACCTTTGAAAAGCTCATTATCTCTCCTTGTGGCTTCCCTGGCCACTGAAAGTCACTTCTAGCCATCCCATCCTGTAGTGTTGCTCCTCCTGATTCCAATGTGCAATTACACTGAGAGGTTCCTCCAAGTAATGTGCCCAAAATGACCTCTTTAGTGAATTCCATTGACCTATAGCTCAAAATAGTCAAAATCATGGAAATCGTCGGAATGCAACGAAACCAAAGACAACTTGTGCGGAATGGCTCATAATGATGGAATATGATCATCAATGCAAGATGGACCCCACAATGCCTCTCAAATACCTCTGTACTCACTCTCGCACCCATCTAGCTACTTTGGTCATCATAAATCTCTGCCCTATGATGATGTCCCAAAGTGGGGACATTACAGTCCTCCTTGCTAGAAAATTGCTTGTCCTCAAGAAATATCCAAATCCCTCCAAGTAAAATACCAGGATCCCATGTCCACCTATGAGATACATAGTAGAACCCATCCAACGATGAATAATAGCACACTCCACCCCCTGGATCCCATATCAGGAAGTGAACTGCAATACTTTGTGAAGAACAGTCTTGGAAGATATAAACCCTGTGAACCTCCTGCACCTGACCCATGGCCTCATCTCAGAATGAGTCCATCCTCCAAATATTTACCAAGATCCACACAACCTCCATCAACTGCACGTGCTGATGCCCGACTGAGGTGATGCAATATCTCTCTGAGGCACCCGCAACCGATGCACTTCTCTCAACACTGAAGATCAATGGAAGGTTAGAGTGACTTTCCCCTACCATGGTCCACTCTCCCCTGTCGGTCAACAAACTGCTCAATCCTACAATCCTTGGGTCCCATGCTAACCTTTGTCGAAGATCCTCATGCTGACACTGCACTACTCTAACCATGACTGTCTGCCCTCTGAATACATCCTGAACCCTCCTCTCCTGGGTCCTCCAGCTAAAATACCTGTGACCATTGGACCTGCTGTCCAAAAACTGTATTTATATAGGCATCTCTGTAGAAGAAGTACCTATCCAAACCTCTCCATGCCCTATCATGATGGAAAAGTGGAAGAAAAGGTCTTGCCCCATAGGACAAGTACCTGTAGACCCACTCCAAACCAAACCAAGGTGGAGTGTGTGGCTCTCTGGTGCAACCTGGGTCAACATGAACATTGTGCTAACAAAATGGACTCCGGGGTCCCATGGAAAACTTGGAAGTTTATCACTTCCAATCTCCTCTAACTGCTCCTATGTGAGACTAATCATTATCAGAAGCCCTATGTGCTCATCTTCTATCCTCCTCATGCTACTGTCAATGATAAACATGTTGGAAAAGGGTAATAGACATATCTGCAGCTGACTGTAGGACTGGAGAGCGTCACAGGCTTTGGTCAATCCCAAGGATTCGACTAGAAGCTTGTCCATTGGTATCCATGATCGATGCTCTCCTGTGGTCATCACCGAATCACCACCATCCAATACAACTAGAAGTAGCTCCTCCAACTGCTTCTCAACTAACCTCCATCTCTCATCTCCTATGCAACTGCTGAAATGGTGAAAGTGATCTCTCACAACTAAGTGCTGCTGCAAAGGAGTGACACCTGCATGCTCCCCTAGGTGTGTCTCCTCCCTGCAAGGCACTATACCCCTCTAAATCCCACCGTACATCTCTGCATGTCTCTGTGATCTATCACTCATCACTGTATGCTCTGGCATACCCATGTCGCCCCCCATAGACTCATGCTGTCTCATAGATCCTGGGCGTACTGCTAGATCAACCTCTACATGGAGGCCAAAAGCTCTTAGAAGACAAATGGAAGTGTCATCCATCATCTGATGCCCCCCTACTAGATCATCAACATCTCCTAGCAATGTGACTGAATGATAAATCTGAGTGTCCACTAGGACAGATGAAGTGAATCTATGACGAATCTCCTCAAGAGACTCATCTAATCTAGACTCTGATTGTTGAGGGGCTATCTGTGTGCCTCCCAAGAATCCTCGAGTGCTCTCCAACTTCTGAGTGAGTCGGACCATCTCCAACACCTGCTCCCTCAAGGCTCGGTAATACATCTCACTCATCACCAGTAGGTAGTCCCTGTCTGTCAACAACTGCTGGAAGTCTGACCTCATCACAGACATTCTCTCTAAGAGAGTGTGAAAGTCACCTATGGAAAATGCCTCATCTAGGCTATCATATGCCATGGATGCCCTCCAACAACAATCGACCATCAGTTCCTGCATGTCATCAATGTGCCTGGCGACTGCCATGATCATAGCCTCATTGGCTCTCAACTGTGCTGCTAAGTGGTGTGGCCCCTGATCATGGTCATGATGAGGTACCCCCTCATGCCTCTCACTACTAGTGCCATCGCTAACAACACTCTCTGCAGAAGATAAAGTGTTGGACTGCCTACTATCTACTGTGCCACTAGGTCTGCCCATACATAACTGCACATCATCCTCAACTACTAGATCCCTATGAGTCATACTGTATCCAGTGTGAGCCGTTGTATCCTTCTGTGCACTCAACCTACTACTATCATCTATGCCTAGATCCCATATAGCTATGTCCAGACACATGCTATGGTCATCCTGACTGCTAAAGAGTGCATCCTCATCACTGCAGGCCGATCCTAGAAGTAAATGCTCCATCAACCTGTCAACCTCTGCAATCTGCTGAACTAATGGAGTCTCTAATAACTGTGACTCAATATCCTCTAGCTGATCTATATGTGTAAGGTCCCCTGTCTGTACTCCCTGTATCTCCTCCTGGGTCGGTGGATCTACATGTCCATGGTGTGCAACCCTCACAATAGGCTCATCCATCACATCTGACATGCCACTGATCTCCTCATGTGACATGGCTATCATGGATGTCTGAAAGGGTGACAAATGTGTCACGACCCTCATAGGTAGCTCATCATCTCTAAGTGCTAACACGTGTGACTCCTCACTAGTGTCACCACTTTGCTAAGGTGTAAGGTTATCAATGGTATGTGATATGTCTGCTGAGGCACTAGTGCTATCGTCCTATCCATCCAACTACCTATCCACTACACACGGGTCATCATCCTCCTCAAGCGTGCAAGCATCACTAGCCCCTGTGCAAGAGTCATCATCACTATCCTCTGAGGTAGAGTCACTATCACTAGCCCCTATGCAAGAGTCACTGTCATCATCTGACTGCTCTGAATCAACATATGTCGCTCCATCCACACACACCCTATCATCACTGTCATGGTGCGCCTCAATAGTGTGCTTCTTACCCTTACCCCTACACCTATGATCTGGTTCCCAAGGCAAATTGCAACTGTAGCAAAGATGCGTTCTCCTAATGGGTGTGGGGTTTCTAATGGGCACAGGGTTACCCCAAAGGGCTGCTCTGATTTCCTCCCTCTTCTTGAGCCAACGTGCAATCTTCTTCTTGTTCCAACTAGGATTTTTATAGGATAGGAACCATTGGAATGTTATGATCCCTTTGAAATTATTGAGTCTTTCATATTCCCTCTCACACTCCTCAATCCTGTTAACAATCTTCATTTCCTTCCAAAAATCCATTTATCCCTATGAAATACCCCTCAGTTTTGCAGGATTTACGCTCTGATACCACTGTAATGATCCCAAGCCATTATGCAAGGATCATCACTGTTTTGGTGTCTTTTTAAAACTTTTTCTAAGTGAGGTATTTCGTCAAACACTTTGCTGATCTACCTTTTAGATGTGTTTATATGTGTGTATGCAGCAAATAACAGAAAGAGATAACCATGGAACGTACCTCAACCATATGCAATAAGATAGACAAGCCAAAACATCTCAATTCTTCTTTATTCATAAAATAGAGAAACCTGCTACAATGAGGATGCCGATATGGAATTC
Organism: Picea engelmannii; assembly: GCA_009831015.1. Classification (NCBI taxonomy): domain Eukaryota; kingdom Viridiplantae; phylum Streptophyta; class Pinopsida; order Pinales; family Pinaceae; genus Picea; species Picea engelmannii. The sequence continues at coordinate 747,236 of ML780055.1, forward strand.
TCAATAGATGGCCAAGAAGATAGACAATAGATAAGAGCTGCTACAAAATGCTCCTGCTAATACAAAAGATGCCTCCAAAGGCTGAATGAAAAATGAAGATTAATACAAGCAAATCTGAATGCCGAACTCTCCAGCTGAAGAATGCCACGCTCCAATAGAAGGCTGAAACACTCAATAACTCAGCCCTGCTGCCAAAAGTGTCCAATCACCCTAATAAATATGCCGACTGATAGATCGGGTGATGGTAACAACAACCCAGGTGACCGAATCTCCAAGATCCCTCTCAATCTCTATAGATCTGAAATCCCCCATTGAATAGTGCGCCCCACTAGATGACTGAAACCCTAGATAATTCGGCCCTACTGGAGGAGGTCTCCAAATTCTCTGAAACTCTCCATAAATATAGATCGGGACACTTCAAGTCACTAGGTAAAGTCTCAGGGTCAAATCTAAAGTGTAACCCCTCCAAACAGACTAGATCTGGATCTCAAAAACGCCCTCCTTCTCTTCAATTCGCCCCACTGCTCAAGAAATAATCTGAGCCATAAATCTGTCTCAGAAAGAACTAGATATGATGTCCAAGGCCTTGCAATGAAAACCCAAGTGATAGAATCCTCAACGGCCCTGCCAATCTCCTACAACGAATCTCTCTCCAAAGATGGTGCGCCCCTCTTGCTGGAATCTCTCAACTGGTGCGCCCTCTCTCTATCTGCACATGAAACTAATGTAGAATCTTCTTGCAACTGAGAATATATGGAACTAGAATGGTGTGGGAGAGTATTTCATCTCCAAGACCAAGCTTGGGACAATATAGGTGGAATCTTTCACCACCGAATTGTCCTCTAGGGTTTGTTATGTCAAAACCCTCAAAACCCCCAATATTGGGCTCACTAGCTAGAAGCCAGAAATCAAAGTAAGATCATACATGAATGAATGAGAAGAGGCACTTGCCTTTCCTTTATACGTTTTGGCTCACCTTGTCCCTCCAAAGTGACTTTCATTTTATTAATATTTAATTAATTAATTAAATCACTTTAATTAATTAATTAACTTTTTTACCTTTGAAAAGCTCCTTATCTCTCCTTGTGGCTTCCCTGGCCACTGAAAGTCACTTCTAGCCATCCCATCCTGTAGTGTTTCTCCTCCCAATTCCAATGAGCTATTACACCGAGAGGTTCCTTCAAGTAATGTGCCCAAAATGACCTCTTCAGTGAATTCCATTGACTTATAGCTCAAAATAGTCAAAATCATGGAAATCGTTAGAATGCAACGAAACCAAAGCCAACCTATGTGGAATGGCTCATAATGATGGAATATGATCATCAATGCAAGCTGGACCCCACAATTCCTCTCAAATACCCTTGTACTCACTCTAGCACCCATCTGGCTACTCTGGTCATCATAAATATCTGCCCTATGATGATGTCCCAAAGTGGGGAAATTACAGGAGTCGTCGATGGGAACTGAGGATAAGGATGGTTGGACATAGGGATAGGTGGAGCTTGAGGATTTCCTTGATTGTGTCCTCCTCTCCATCCCTGAAACCAAGGATGTTGATATTGAGTAGACCAGTTTTTCCAACCTGGTGGGTTCCACTGTTGTTGTTGTTGATAATAGGGTGGAACTTGGGATTATAGATTTGGGTATGTGGGATGGCTCCTAGGTTGCCATGGCCTCCTAGGTGCATAAGAAGACTCCCCAGAATCTCCACTCCTATAGATGGCTAATAAACTAGGCAAAGATGGAAATTTCTTAGTTGAATGGTCTTCTGTGCAGAAGCCACAAACTGAAATGTTATCTAATGGGCATTCCCTTGAGGAATGCTTCCTCCTGCACCTTGGGCAATATATGCTCATTGCTGCATTTTCCTCCTCCTGTTTATTTTTGATTTAAGGGTGTCCAAATGGGAACCTATTGTGCTTAGGATGTTTGTCTTGAAGTTTTCTAGAAGGTTCCCTATCTCTAATCTTGCAATACCACCCGAACTATTTGGTTTTAAGCTTCTATTGTAAGGGTCCCGAACATTCTTTCCTATTTTGTCTCTACTCCTTGAATAGTTCTTACACATTTCACATATCTCAGAAAATGGTTTATGAGAAATATCACCTGATGCCATCAGGTTAAACATCTATAGATACTCTTCTGAAATTCCCTTAAGCAAAAGAGCCCTAACTGCATCCTCTGGGAGGTCATGGTATTTTGACTTCTGGGAGATATAACCAAATATTTCCATATAGTCTTCAAGGTTCTCATCTTCTAACTGTTGGACTTTAAAGATGCCATTACAAGACTCTTTGGTCTTGCATTAGTCCTGGTACTTCTTAAGAAAGATGTCTTTCATGGATTCCCAAGACCTAATAGCGGATTCTCCCAACCCCATTGTTGGTGTTGTTCCAGAGTCTATACTTAAGGCTTAGAAGTACAGTGTCTAGGCATCCGAAAGTGAGTAAGGGGTAGGGAAGGAAGAAATGTCAACCTTCGGCAAGGGAAGCTAGGGTTTATTTCTAGGTTGTTGTCTAGCTTCCAACTGTTCTTGGATGTTTATGTCCCTTTTAATCGCTGCCCACAAACGTTCCAGTTCGACCCGGGTAGTGGCTGTTTTAAGAATAGTATAAAAAATATTCAAGGCAATATGTGTTTGATCTGATAGTCTGGGTTCAATATTAGGCCATCTTGTCACAGGGACAGTCATAGAGGAACAAAAAAATAAGGAAATCTCCATATTTTTTAGATGCTGTCTTGATTTCGGTCGTATAAAGGAGAGTTTATAGCTCCGGTAATGAAAATAGGGTGCAAACCAAAGACCCTTTCCCGTAACTGAGTTGTATTTTAATAAATGTATATGAGGTGTAAGAAAAACATTAAGCTATCTATCATGTAAGGCTCCTACCAAGGGAGAATCTCACTTATAAATAGAAGAAGAAAAAAGATAAAGAGATAACATGATGAAGCACAAAATATATATAGAAATCTAAAATGTCCACTCGTATTATACCTGCTGATAGCCGGTATAGAGGAAAAATGATAAACAATATAGAGAACTAAAATTTATTCACCATAGTAGAGGTTGTACTAAATTATAGCGAAGCATTCATCAGATACATATATGAAATGAAATGAAATATGAAATACAAGGAAACAAACTCATAACACAGTCTTGACAGAATCAAGAATCTTTGAATTTGCTTTATATTAACTCTCGAGGGAGAAAAATTTCTATTACAATTGACCCAAAAAGGTCCAGCCCTTGCTCTTTCCTTCTATTGTATATTTATACATATTTACATATGATGGAATCTCAATCGTTCCAGGATTTTCAGTTACAACAAGAAGGAGATCAATCGTTTCATTTCTTTATCCTATGTCTTTATTTGGTACCAGAAGCTTGCTCTCTCGCATGCTTGGTACAAGTGACACATTTTTCCACCAGCTGAGATATCAACCTTGAAGGTTCCGCTTGACAATTGGCCTAAAAAATGTAACAATCTTTGACTAATTGTGGCAACCTTTCTTCCATCTGTCAGTGTAGGGTGTCAATAGCGCACAATTGCACACTTGGTTTAATCAAACATTTATCTATTTGAACTATGTCTTCCATAGTTACTTGTGAGATTTCGACCGAATCTCTTTCTTTTTTTTCATTTATATCAAGCGAGAGTTTCACCATATCCATTTGTCTCAGTGTCTCAACATTACTCTTGCTATCAATGCCTAATAGATTTCCATCTATGGAACCTAAAGCCTCTTCACAAGATTTCCTTACCTTCTTGGCTTGCAATTTGCCTTCTAATATACTGTGTTCCCATTCTTTCAACAAAATATTACCTCGGGTCTATTTTGAAAAGGTAAACTTAGAAATTTTTTCTGATTCCCTGTTTGCTGTAGCTATTACAACCTCTTGAAATGCGACCTGAGATACTCCAGCTTCTCTCTCTCTGACAGATAAGTTTTCTAATACTTGATCAATAAGCAGACAATTGTCCTGAATCGTCTCTACCTTGGCAAGTAAACTTCACTGGGCTATAGAAACTCTGTTCTGAATATCCATAGCCTGGGAATGGAATATCTTGATGTTTATAACTTGGTTTTCAGCTAATTCTAATCTATCCTATAGCTTCCCTATTAAGTCTTTTTGCTGGCCCACCTGTATCTGACTGATCTGAGCTACTAGCTTTGCTTGTTTGAGCTTAGCTTTGAGCAACTCAATTTCCTTTTTGTCGACCATTCTTGCTTGCTCTATTCCTGCACTTGCCTGGTCCTTGGCAACCTCCTCTGCTGTGGCTAGTTTAGCTTCTAAGGTTTTGATGAGGCGATTTTTTCGCTTCATCTGATTTTTCAAAACCCTGACTGAAAATTGGTTTGTCGTAGCATATGCCCCTAATGTACCAGCTATTTCTATCGCAAACTCTTCTTTCTTCTTGTCTTTCCCATCGGTCAACACATTGAACTTCTTGGCTGTTGATCCCTCTTCTTGATAGAATTCTCTTTTTACCACAACTTTTCTCTTTTTATCAAAAAAGAACTCATTTGGAGGGAGATCTTCCATCCTTATAGGTCTCAATTCTTCATTGAAAATCCACCTTGCGTCTATGTTCCCTTGAGTTGAATGTAAGGGAGTAATGGAGGGGATGGGATCTCTGATTTGGTTAGCTGACTGACCTGGAGTGGTGACTGGATTTTTCTTTTTCAACGGATTGAGAGTTTTTATTTCTGGTTTCGGACTCTTAGTTTTCTCCTCCCTGTCTTGGTGTTCTTTTGGCGCTGAATCTTTTGAGCCTTCGACTTCTTTTCACTGCACCTCTACTGTTATTGGATTTTCTCCCTGCAATACTTAGGGAAGACAACTCCATCAATGTTCTTGGAATTTTAAAACATCGGCCCTCTCTTTGGGTGTCAGGGCTTGCATCCGAGCCAACACCTCGGTGTAAGATGTCGCACCTTGGAAAATGTCATCCGAGGGAGAATTTTCACGTTCAAACCTTTTTAGCCCGCAAATGGCTAAGTGATTACTTACGATCCTCTGTGGATTGTGTTTTTTGAATTCGACATGAACCAATTTCTGGTCCTCTAGGGCTGCTACCTCAGCTTTAGCATGCCCGAAATCTAACAAAGAATACGAACTTAAATGAATAGGAAAAGGTGGCCATACCTTCTTAGAATATTCCTTAAGCTCCTTGCTTACATCACTGATTACGGTTTGTTTGGAAACCTCACGGCAAGCCAACCTATCGGGTATGAACAATGGTAAGGCATTTGGAGGAACAGAGGCGCTGAAAACCCTGAGATATGAAAATTCCACTTCCACGTACCAGTCAGCTATAGTGCTCATATTTTTCACGATACTGTCTGAGACCCTGGGTGGCAGGCGGCCAAAGATAGTGACATGAAGTAGTACCATCACCCAGTTAAATATTTCATACACAAAATCTGAGGCTTTGTCTTCCCACAACTTTGAATGGTAGACATGGATGGGCTCAACCCCCGATGGAGTCTAGCTCCAACTCATCAAGGGCAAAGGTGTCAGAAAACATACGACGTCCATGATATACGCAGACATAAAGAATGAAGCAATCTTTCCACTCTCCCTCTACGCTCGATACTTTGTAACTCGACTGGTCAAACTATCAGACAATAGTTTATCCTAGTTGAAGGAACAACCTTCAGCGATCGTGTGAATTAGAGGCACCCATTGAAGGAAAAAATGTGTGGTGTCCTCTCTCCCATATAATCTGCAGGTCATCATAGCGATATATTTGAACTGTGGTTCCGGAGAAGCTATTGAATATATACCATTACTGTTTTCCCTAAACTTCGTAGGGTGTGAAACCCAATATTTGATTAAACCAGACATAGTCTTGTCGTATTGCACACATTCCTTCTGTTTAAAAGTCTCTAGAAATTCGACATTGTAAACAAAGTCCGACATGACTGGAAACTTGTACATAGCTTGCAATTGTTCGGGTCTGAAAGTCCTGATGGTGACCCTCTGCTCATTGATAATGGTTCTGGTTGGTATATCTACATGGTCTAATGCCCACCAGACCATATCGTAATAAGGGAGAAGACATGGCCTAGCTGCCACTTTATGCATTTGAGCCTGGACGATGATCTTATACTTGGTGATCAGGTCGTGTTTTTTATTTCCACTGGAATCATTCGAAACATCTACCAATTCAGACTGTAGAACCTCAGAAATATGTGACTAGGTCCTGATAGAGTCGACACTTCGAGGTGAAGTATCATAAATGTTGTCTGAACCTTGTCCTGAAACCTCAACAGTGGTTTTAGACACTTTTCACGGGGCCATGGTGGGGGATTCTACTTTAGCTCTTTTGTGATAAAAATATGTATACATACAGAAATTAGTTCGCTCGCGAAAATTTGGCTCTGCGTAGAATAGAAATGAAATTTGAAACAACAAACAAAAAATCCATGTCTTCAACTATTTAAAACTAGGTCGTACTTAGGGACAAAATGATTAAATCATTCTTAAATATAGGCTTAGCAATAAAAACCAAACCCTTACTTGTCAATTTGCCTCATTTCCAATTAATGTCATAAATTTTGACAGTTCGTAATGCAAGTTGGCGCAAGGAAAGTTTAAAATCACCTCGGAGATTGTGCATATTAATTTTCGTATTAAAACAATGAAAATGTTGACTTAGCTTGATTAATTAGTCCTTTTTAAATGTTAATTAATCTTTTGGCACTCACCTCATTGGGAGTTTTCACTTTAACCCTTTACACCTCCAAAACCCGAGATTGCGACAACTAGCTTTGATTAATACAAAACGTAACCAAGATTAAGTGTTTAATTAATTACATTTTTATTTATATCGCGACTTCGCGACTCAGAGCTTCGAAGGTATAGCTTCTAGGAGGCTCTTATGCCGAGTTGAGAAATTGTGAGATCGCAACTTCGTGACTCGGAGCTTTGAAGGTATAACTTTCGAGAGGCTCGTATACCGAGTTGCAAAATTGCGAGATCGCGATGATATGATTTAATTAAATTGGAGGATAAAACCAGATTAAGTGTTTAATTAATTATGTTTTTATTTTTAGCGCGACTTCGCGACTCGGGGCTTTGAAGGTATAACTTTTGAGGGAAAACACGCCGAGTTGTGAATTCCCAATAGAGCTTAACTGCGGCTAAAATTTTTACCTTTAACATTAACCCGAGTTATTAAAACAAGAATCTCGTAGTTTTGGCTATCGGGGTTACGACGGTAAGACTTTTGAAGCTAGCAAACACCGAGACACAAAATCCCGATGATGCTTAGCTGCAGTTTAGAGTATTTTTACTCTCGGTAAGGATTTGGGTAAACGTTTTCAAACTAGTTCACCGTTTCGCCCCTCGGGACTTATAAACTATGTGATCTATAACTTTCGACATACGACATCTTGAGTTTCAAAAGTAGAGACTCGATTAAACGATTAAAAAATAAATCTTTCTTTAAGAGTATGATAACCGTCACTGCTTGTGCGATGAGACTTTTGAGATTTTGGGAATCATATGAAAATCGTTTTTCGATTTCAAACATTAAGATATGAAATTTTAAACAGGCTAAAAAACAAAGGTGGCTCCAACAGTTGGCACAGGGGCAGACCCAGGGTTCAATGCTCAAGAGCGCACCAACAAAACCCTAACTACCGGCCCTTTCGGCAACACCTGTGAAGCAGATGAAGTCTCACCTGAGGTAGAGGCAGGGGTGGTTGCAAGACTTAGGTGTCTACAACCTTAGTCGGGACACAGATCTGTGATTACACACTTAGCGCAACACTTAGCATTAATATTTCACCTTGAATCAACCCTTATATCACTTTGCAGATAACATAGAGCAACGCAGTATATACTTAGATCTAAGATAGTTTCAGAACTTAGCAACATACAATAGATTAGTTTCAATAGATCAAGCGCCAATTCTTCATCGATTTCAGGCCCTTGGTGTAAATGCATAGAAATGGGGTTTAAAAACCCATCAAATGCATTTTATTCAAAGGCCGCAGTCATAAGCGCCAAGCAAAACACATGGAAGAAGTCCATTTCGGGCTTAAAATCAAGTGAGCAGGCATTTTGTTTTCAACGATGATGATCCATAGATGGAGCAGATCGATGATCATCGGGTAAGCTTGAGTCGCAGAGTTGCACGGGGTTTAGTGCATGGGCTCATCTCTTATGGCCACAGTCACAAAATGATCATGGTCGTCCGATCCAGTCGGGACACATGGCACCTGATCAGGCTCAGTCGTGATTTTGTCTACTGGGACTTCAAAAGATAGGGGGTCTCTCTTCCATTGCATCGGGAAACCCTGAAACGTGAAATGATTAGCCATTTCGGCATTTAGGCTACCGGGACTTCAAAAGACATGGGGTCTCTCATCCATTACATTAGAAAACCACGAAATGTGAAATGATTAGCCATTTTGGCATTTCAGCTACCGAGACTTCAAAAGACACGAGGTCTCTCATCAATTGCATTGAGAAACCCCGAAATGCGAAATGATTAGCTGTTTCGACATTTCGGCTACCGGGACTTCAAAAGATAGGGGTTGGCTCTTCCACTTCATCGGGAAACCCCAAAATGCGAAATGATTACCCATTTTGGCATTCCAGCTACTGGGACTTTGAAAGACAGGGGGTTTCTCCTCCACTGCATCTGGAATCGCCGAAACACGAAATGCGAAAAGTGCCTTTGAAGATAGGTGCAGGATCACGGCTCGTGGTCACTTGGGGTAATAGAAAGAGTTGGTTAAAGGGCTGAAGCACTGGGTTTAGTTGCAGGAGGTTTCGCCACGTTCTCCAGGTGCCAATTCAACTCAACCTTGATCCTGATCCCTACTAGAGGTAAATAAAGGTAGGAGGAGGTGGTTGAAACCTCACCTCACTCCTTAAATGTAAGGCATGGAAGTTCTGGCAGGCAGTCTACCCAAGATCGTCCTATGTGCAGGTTCTCCTAAGAATCCATGATGATCTGATGTCCTCATCTAACCAGAGGAGCCTGCACATGCTAGGTTGGATTTTAATGTTTCAGCTACCCTCCTACTGCCAAGGTGGCGAGTTTCTCTGAGTATATATACTTAGATTTTGTATTTTTGTAAGGATGGATGGTAGAGCTAAGCTCCCAATTGTAAATATTTAATGAAGCCTCTGGTTCCCTGGTTATAGATTGATATTTGAGACTTCTTGTTTAATGGAAGCCAACATCTTCCTCCCCTTTTTCCTCTGAATCTTAAGATCGCGAGCATGGATGATCTAGTCGGGTGTTGTAATGACTATATAATGTATGTTTGATTATATTAGTTTTGCAGCATCTTAATTTTCTTGAAGTTTCTCAGATCTAAGAGGATCTCATATTTGTGACTTTTCTCCTTTTTAAAGGCTGCTGGAAGACTGGATGTCCAGAGCGGACTTTATTTCCTTTGTTTTTCCCTCCACTTACTCACTACTATGAAAAATCACTGTCTTAAATTAGATCAAGTCCTCACCTGTATTAGCTATTCCAACCCAGTTTTATGAGTTAGAACAATATTGTTCTAAGTTTACTTCCATTCATCACCCTTTATCAACAAATTGTGACATTTAAACTAATGGGCATTGGGCTATACTCCTGCTGCAATTCAAGAGTGACTTCTGATGCCAACATTTTCTGGCCCGGTTGTCGGGGACGAAGTTCAATATTTTCCCCAGGATTGGACGACATTGAGTCTCTAATTCTGAAGGTGCATAAGGCATCAGAGCCCTTGAAGATTGCTAATGTGCACCTGGCGACTCCACTGTGGTGACTCCATTGTTTCCACTTCACTATTTCAGCCGTGGCTACTTTTAGTACACCTAAAAGCTGACCCAGAGGAGATTTTTCGAGAAGGTTTCAGCAACTTCTTTCTCAACTTGAGAAGTTTTTTGGGAAGACACAACATTAGGATCTGGCCTCTGATGGTGAACAAAGACCAGACACATTCAAAGCTGCACATCTTTCACCTGGCGACTCCATGATCCGAGGATCGGTCAACGACTCCACTAATTTGATATGGAAAATATCTTATCTCAAAGGTTGGCTTTCTGTAGCTTTTCCTAGATAGTTGGTTTTCCTAATCCACTGCCAGATAAAGATGAATGGGAAGATATCCTCCCTGAATTTCAAGCAAAAATTTCAAAGGTACCAGCTGAGCATTTACTAGACTTTGATGAGGTTACTCATCGACTTAATATCATGCATGAAGATGTCCAGATTAAGCTTTTTAAGTATTCATTAAAAGGAGCTGCTCTTGATTGGTGTCGATCTCTTCCCACTGCAAGAATCCATTCTTTGACAGGTTTTCATACAACTTTCAATTCATTTTGTAAAGATTACTTCCCAGCTGAGTGTTTGTATGAAAATTGTTGTGATGAGTTTTCTTTGCTTCATAAAGCCTCTGCCGGCCCTGAAGACCATGTTTGTGATGAAGCTTTTACTGTGGAGGAAAGCATTTGCTATGAAAATCTAGAGGCGTTGGATGATATTAATTATGTTAGCTCTAGCACGGAAGCATCTGACATCATTTCAGATACATCTGTTCCTTTAGATGTTCATAAAGATCAACATGCCTCTTGTGAGAATTCTGAGTTTATAGAGCAGATGTTGTCTATAGTAGATGGCTCTCTTGAATATAGGGTTGAAGCATATGTTCCGAGCAGCTCGGCTTATGATGATGAAGACCTTCCAGTTTTTAAAGAAGAGATGGTTGTGGAAGAGGATTCTTCTCTTTTCCTTCAAGAGGTTACCCATGATATATTTTTACCTAGGATTAAAGAGAAAAATATTATGTATGAATAACCAAAAGTAGCAGTTACCACTGTCCCTGAAATGGATATTTTTGACAGTTATATTCTCGATGGGATCACTATTTTGGAGGTTGATCATAGAAATGAAGGGAAACCCTTTTTTAATGAATATTATAGTGATGATGAGCAACAAGATTATTCTACATTTGATCACTATGAAGACACTGACCGACATGAAAACAAGTAGAGCTTTCCCATGGTCCCTATTTATGATGATTATGAATCTGATCCTTGGGAGAGCCATGGAGAAGAGGAGGAGGATCCGAAGATGTAGTTTATAGAATGCGCAGAGCCAGTAAACGAGAAGCCACCGCCTAAGATTAGTCAGCCTACATCAGCTATCCACCCACCTGTGCTTACCAGAGATATTCAGCCACACGTGAACAACTGTGTAGCAAAGGAGGCTGTCTGTTGCCCATTTTCTAGAGTTTGCCACTAGTCCTATGAGCTTGTGAAGGAATACAAGGAGTTGTATTTCCTTCACAATTTGGAGCCGCCCTATTTCATCTCGACTTCAGCCTGTAAGGAGGAGTTGAAGAACATAACCGTTCTGTTGTCATGGTTACACCATCTGTTTGTGATCATCGACAGAAGGAAGGAGCTTCTATTCAGGAAGTTTCTTGATTGGCTATGGTGGAAGTTTGCTTTCACCTAGCCCCATGTAAAGGAATTTATTAGTTTAGGACCGTACATAAATAAGATCCTTGGAGCATGTGTGTTTATCTTTTATTTTCACTTATCGACATGTATTTTTAAGCAGGGTGTTTTAAGCTTGACTCCATAGCCCAAAAGAAAGCAACTGGAACTGCAGAAGGAGTTCTTAGAGCATCATAGGGATGACTCTATCCCCCATGGAGCCTAATGTTAGCGCCAATTCTTGTGAGGGGGGTGCTTTTCTTTGATTTCAAGCCCTTGGTGTAAATGAGTAGAAATGGGGTTTAAAAACCCATCAAATGAGTTTTATTCAAAGGCCACAGTCATGAGCGCTAAGCGCAACACATGGAAGAATTCCATTTCGGGCTTAAAATCAAGCGAGCAAGCATTTTGTTTTCAACGGCGACGATCCATAGATGGAGCAAATTGACGATCATCGGCTAAGCTTGAGCTGCAGAGTTGCACGGGGTTTAGCGCATGGGCTCATCTCTTATGGCCACAGTCATGAAATGATCATGGTCATCTGATCCAGTCGGGACACATGGCACCTGATCAGGCTCGGTCACGATTTCGACTACCAGGACTAAAAAAGATAGGGGGTCTCTCTTCCATTGCATCAGGAAACCCCGAAACAGGAAATGATTAGCCATTTTGGCATTTCAGCTACCGGGACTTCAAAAGACATGGGGTCTCTCATCCATTGCATCGGGAAACCCCAAAACACGAAATGATTAGCCATTTTGGCATTTCAGCTACCGAGACTTCAAAAGATGTCTCTCATCCATTGCATCAGGAAACCCTGAAACGGGAAATGATTAGCCGTTTCGGAATTTTGGCTACCAGAACTTCAAAAGATAGGGGGTCTCTCTTCCACTGCATCAGGAAACCCCAAAACGTAAAATAATTAGCAATTTTGGCATTCTGGCTACTGGGACTTTGAAAGACAGGGGGTCGCTCCTCCATTACATATGGAATCGCCGAAATGAAAAATGCAAAAAACGCTTTTGAAGATAGGTGCAGGGTCACGACCCATGGTCACTTGGGGTGAAAGAAAGAGCTGGTTAAAGGGCCGAAGCACTAGGTTTAGCTGCAGGAGGCGTCACCATGCTCTCCAGGTGTGAATTCAACTCAGCCTTGATCCTGATCCCTGCTAGAGGTAAATAAAGGTAGGAGGAGGTGGTTGAAACCTCGCCTCACTCCTTAAATGTAAGGCATGGAAATTTTGGCAGGCAGTCTGCCCAAGATCGTCCTGTGTGCAGGTTCTCCTAAGAAGCCATGCCGATCTGATGTCCTCGTCTGACTAGAGGAGCCTGCACACACTAGGTTGGATTTTAATGTTTCAACTACCCTCTTGCTGCCAAGGTGGCGAGTTGCTCTGAGTATATATACTCAGCTTTTGTATTTTTGTAAGGATGGATGGTAGAGCTAAGCTCCCAATTGTAAATCTTTAACGAAGCCTCTGGTTCCTTGGTTATAGATTGATATTTGAGACTTCTTGTTTAATGGAAGCCAACATCTTCCTCCCCTTTTTCCTCTAAATCTTAAGAGCCCAGGCATGGATGATCCAGTCAGGTGTTGTAATGACTATATGACATATGTTTGATTATATTAGTTTTGCAACATCTTAATTTTCTTGAAGTTTCTTAGATCTGAGAGGATCTCATATTTGTGACTTTTCCCCTTTTTAAAGGCTGCTGGAAGACCGGATGTCCAAAGAGGACTTTATTTCCTTTGTTTTTCCCTCCACTTAATCACTACTATGCAAAATCACTGGCTTAAATTAGATCAAGACCTCACCTGTCTTAGCTGTTCCAACCCAATTTTCTGAGTTAGAATGATATTGTTCTAAGTTTACTTCCATTCATCACCCTTTATCAACAAATCGTGACATTTAAATTGATGGGTGTTGGGCTATGCTCCTACTGCAATCCAGGAGTGACTTTTGATGCCAACACCAAGCATCTTACATATCAGATCTAACATGCATTCATATCTCATAAGCACAAAGCATCAATAGATCTATCTAAACACATCAAAGCACTTAGCAAGGAGAGAGAAAAACACATCAGGTCGAGGCACATAGCACAACACATAGATTTGCCATGGTTCACCCCCACCCTAGGGCTACATCCAAAAAGTCTTCTTCTTTATTATCTCGATCAAGCAGTTACAACAGAGAGCTTCAACAATCCTTACTTCGCACAGGACATAAGATATGCGCAACTCGCTAGATCCTTCTTCCTTGCGCTAAAAGCATAGAGCCTTCTACAATATCTTGCACTTAGCCTCTTACAATATGCATAGAGGATTTACAATCATTACCAGCACTTAGCTTACTTGCAACTCTTCGATCACATAGAACCAACTTATCGTGCCCTACTTACTTTGCCTATGCATCTATTTATACATACAAAAGTGGGCCTAAGCATGGGTAAACCCACGGGTTGACATCCCTTTCCCATTACATTAACCCAAAAACCCAAAAAGGACCCAAAGTGGGTCGAGATTCTGTGATCTCTGCTTCGCATCATGCTCCATATTTGATAAGCTGTCAAAGTCCCAAAATGGTCAAATCTTACCAAGTATTGCCCAAAACTTGGTCAAGGGCCAACAGACCCCCAACACTCACCTGTGACTCATCCCGAGTCACTCAGGTTTGTGCAATTCTTCTTCAAATTCCTCAAGCTTGGCTCGAGCTTCTTCGACCTGCTGTAGTGTGATAGCCTCTTGCTCAATGAATTCTTGGATCATTGCGTTGTTTACTGGCCCTTCCAGGTGTTTTTCTATGGTGATGACAATTTATTCAAGCTTGGCTCCCTGGCTTTCAATGTCGGTGAACAGTTGGCATGCCTTTTCTTGGATTGGATGAATTCATTAGGAGACTTCCATCACTTTACTTTTCAGCATGTGTACCTGTTGCTGGGCAGTGCGTTATTATGTAAACCTCTTCATTCTTTCAACTATGGTCAAGGCCTTCATTTGTGCTTGTAGTGTCTTTGCATGCTGCGTTGCTTCTTGGAGCTGTACCTTTAATGCGTGCAACTCTAGATTACCTGCGAGGTTTTCAAGAGTTTGGGTGCTTCTAGTGCACAACTGTTTGTATTCCAAGGCAAAGGTTTTTAATCAGTCAACCATGTTATGAGAAGTTGCCTCTCTCATATCTCTTATTTCTTGAGGAGTCTCAGGCACAATACGAAGTTCTAGGTCTGCGATGCACTACTGAAGTTGCTGAATGAGTTCTTCAAGTTGTGCCACCTGTTGTGGAACATGTTCTTCAATCTTCATTTCTATGACCGTCACAGAGTGAAATGCTCTATGAACCTTTTCCTGCACTTCAAGTTTCTCTGCTAGCCACTGAGATTTTTCCTCATCCCACTTCACTGTCAGGGTAATATTTTCCTGATATGCCTTACTTTGTTGTTCTAGAAATGCATTCTATACTTGCGTTAAATCCTGGGTGGCCTGCACTGTGTCTTCTTGAGCTCATCGAAGGCGAGCTTCGACTTTATCGGTGATTTGATGTAATTGGGTGGGATCATCATCTGTTCCTGCTATTGCAACTTCTAAGGGTGCAGTATAAGCTGCTCAGCTAGACTGGAGTACCTACTTCATTCCTTGAAGTTCTCCCTCGATTCAATTGAATAACTCCTCCTGCTTTGCTTCTTGTCTTTCTGCGATCTCTTGTGAAGCATCATTTAGTGTAACAGTTAAGAAGTCAAAGTTGTTTGGTGTGAGGGTAGTCTTAAATGTAGTTCTGGTAGCCTTAGCTTTCTTTTGGAATGAGGGATTTGGTGGGTTAGACTTCCTTTTCTTGGAGGGATCCTCCTCTTCTCTAGGCGGAGTAACCTTGCCTTTATTTTTCTCGACTTCTGTCTCACCTAGTTCTTCACCATCACCTCCTTGCACAGGTGAGATCGAAGTGGTATTCATAGATGTGCTATGGATATCTTGAACTTCAACATCCTTCTTAGTCTTACTCGATCCAGGTGTATTCAGCATAGCTTCAGAGTTCTCCTCATCGGACATTTCTGTGGGGTCCACTGAAACAAGGAGGTCCGCTGACCATTCTTTGGTAATCTGTTCCAAGTCTTCTTCTGTCAAATTATAATAAGACTGAAGCTTTTTTTGGTTCTCATCAGTGCATGGAGTCAGGTATATAAAGTGGCGATCCGCGCTGAACTTCATCAAGGGTCTAAACCTATGAAGTGTGTTCAGGGTGATGCACGGTGTAGACTAGATTTCATTCTTCAATTGGTTGTAATAGGCTTGGAAGACGACATTGGATTGCCACTGTTTGTTCACGTCGTTGGAGTACCATAGCGTACAAAACTTCACGGCTAGTGGTTCGAAGGGTTCGATCTCCGAGAAAGAGGCACCTTCTGGTAGCTCCCAAGTGATGAAGGTGATTAGTATGAGTAACCAACTAAAGTGGAACTCATACCCTTCGTATTGCGCTTCTCTAGAATCAAGCTCTAGCTGGTTTACAAGATACTATGCCCAGTTCATCTGTAGTCCCTTGGCACACTTCCCTTCGAGGTCAACTATGAATCCAGTCACTTGTGTTGGTCTGTTCTTGTGAAATAAATTTCCCGCAATCATCTGACAGGCAAGGCGCACTGCGTCATTCTGTATAGAGTCTACCTTGTAGCCTCACATGCCCTTCACAACATCACCATAAGTCTCTGTAATCTTCTGTGTGAGAACATAGTTCGATGTCTTTCCTGGGTAAAACTCCTATGGGTCAGGACCTTGCATACTAAGTCTTGTGATCTGATTGATCAAGGTCGGATCCACAGTGATGTGGTGGTCTAGCCATAAGTATCCTCCGTGGTAGCAGGACAACAACAACTTGACACATGAGTTGACTTCCTAGTTTCTGCCGAAGTGTGGGATCTTCATTACATTAAGGAGTGTGGACTGTGCAATTTTCTGGGTCCATGACTGTGGGACAATCTTAGAGTTCTTGCCTTTGGTCCTAGTTAAGTACTTATGCAGAGCTAACATGCTGTAAGATTTGCGATCTCCAATGTTAAAATCACTAAATTTCAGTGCTGCAAGCTTATCCTGATCAAAACGGAATGCGCGCACTCCTTTCAGGAGGTACATGGTGATCAAAGTGTACTCAAAATTGTGGGGTACACTGTCATGGTTGATGGCACCGCTTAGAGGGGGTAAGTACATCGATAGAATGTGTGGGATAAGCTTGGCATTTGCGATGTCATCTTTGTGCTTAGTTCTTTGTTCTGTGCTGGCTCGAGATGTCCCTACTCAAGCAGTTGATGGGGAGGCCTATACTCCTGTCGTGGATGAAGCTTGAATACTCGTGGATGTTCTTCTTTCCGACATGACTCTCTCAGTCATTAAGTCAATCAAAAATTCTTGAACTACTTTCTCAACAACGCTGAGCTCGTTCTCCATATAAGCTTGGAAAAGATAATTGGGGTCACGATGATCTTAGATACTGCACTAGGATGAACAATCTGCTTGCAATGATCACGGTATACAGTCACTAGTTCTACGGGCTTCGAATTCTCAATTTGGCAAAAGTGTTCTTCGGGCAGGGCGCAACGGGTTAAATAAGAAATTCGGCAACAACCTTCTTGCAACAGGTATGGAGCCTCCATTAATTCTGTTCTATCCATTCTGGTGCTGGCCAATGGTCTAGTAGTGACCCATAAATATTTTTCGACAAATTCAGAGCAACGGTCGAATGTACATATCGGCCTCCAACGGCTATATTGCTTCGACATGGCGAAGTGCCATAGGTCGCTATCTTGATATTCCAACGAAGCTTGAATTCTGTAATTTTTCATCTTGCGATGCTCCATCTAGAATCTCCTATAGTTTTTCAATCTTTGCCCTCTTCTTACTTAACTTTCTTGCCTTATTCCCAGTGAGCTTCATCTCAGTGGTTCTTTTCTCATTCTGATTCCTATATTCGTTAGATAGAGTCACTTCGTGCTGTTGAGGTTCTTTCAGGGTTAATAGTTCTTCTTTCTCTGGGACAGGTGCTTCAGTTGTCCATGAGATTTCTCACATTCTTTCATCTTCGACATTGGGGTCTCTAGTGTCAAGGAGATTCTTCTGTTCCTCAATCAACTGTGCAATCTTCTTGGTCATAAAATATTTTTAACTCTTGTCTCTGTTGTTCTAAAATTTTTTCTTCTTCCCTCTTTCTGGCTTGATCTCTTTCAGTCCAAGGATTTTCAAGTAACATAGTAAACGAGGTGATGTCCTCAATAAATTTGATAATCTCAAAATATTCCTCTATTGAAGTTCCATTGACATTCATAAATATCTAAGTGAGCCTGCCACATAGGTTTACCAGTTTTCCTCTGAATAACCCTATTCCACTTAGGGATGGAGTCATAGAAGGTCTCCCTATAGCTTCCCAAGTTCTTTCCGTCATGACATTCACTTGTGTTTCCTCATCCAAAACACAGTCAATGTCGAAGTCTCCTACCTTAATTCGATGCATTCTTTTTCTTTAAAGATATCTGATAAATTGACATGTCGGTGATCATTCAAGGTGTCTTTCATCTCTAGTAACATATTTTCTGACTCTTTTTGGGGTTCTTCTATTTTTGGATCTGCCTTAGGGTTTTCTTCTTTCAGATTCATCCTTTCAAGCTTACAATCATTCTAGGGAAATCTAATACTTCATGGTCCAAAGCCTTACATTAGAGACAACTTGTTCTTCCACTAGGGCACTCCTTAGCTAGATGTCCCAATCTTTTGCAACTATAACATAGGGTCAATACTCTCTTTCTTTTAAATGATCCCCAACTTCTTCTGTACTGTGCACTAGGATCATGGTAGCTAGCCTGCAAGAAATTCTTTCTAGGATCCTGCATCCATTTGTTAGTCCAAAAATTCTTTCTATGCATAGGTATAACATAGGTATCATTATTCTTATCAGATCTATTCATATTAAACTTTCTTTCATCTAACAATGCCCTAGTATTCAAGCTAGGACAAAATCTATCAATCATACCTAGATTCATGCTTGCGAAACAAAAATTTCCACTTATCTTACTTCTATAAGGCACAAAGCTTTTAGATCTAATACTTTTAACTATTCTTACCTTTATCATATCACAAAGATTACAGGTCCTACCTCCATCTTGCAGATCTGACCTCTTTTCTCACAGATATGACCTTTTTTTCTTCAGATCTGACCTTTCTTTCTTGGCACAAAGCTTCACAGGTTAAGTGGAATGTTGCACACTAGGGCATAGATCTACGCACAAAGCTTATTTTGCACAAAGATTCTTCTTCTCTAGTTCCAAGCAATCACAGTTTCAGGTCCCGACAATGGAACCATTTGTTGGCATAGGGGTTGACCCAGAGTTCAACGCTCAAGAGCAAACCAAGAAAACCCTAAATACCCGCCCTTTCGACAACACCTCTGAAGCAGATGAAGTCTCACCTAAGGTAGAGGCAGGGGTGGTTACAAGACTCGGGTGTCTACAACCTTAGCTGGGACACAGATATGTGATTACACACTTAGTGCAACACTTTGCATTAATAGTTCACCTCGAATCAAACCTTATCTCACTTCACAGATAACACATAACAACGTAGTATATACTTAGATCTAAGATAGTTTCAACACTTAGCAACATAAAACAAATTAGTTTCAATAGATCAAGCACCAAGCATCTTACATATCAGATATAACATGCATTCATATCTCATAAGCACAAAGCATCAATATATCTATCTAAACACATCAAAGCACTTAGCAAGGAGAGAGAAAAACAAATCAGGTTGAGGCATAGAGCACAACACACAGAGTTACTGTGGTTCACCCCCACCCTGGGGCTACGTCCACAAAGTCTTCTTCTTTATTATCTTAGTCAAGTAGTTACAACACAGAGCTTCAACAATCCTTACTTCGCATAGGACAAAAGATTTGTGGAGCTCGCTAGATCCTTCTTCCTTGCGCTAAAAGAACAGAGCCTTCTACAATATCTTTCACTTAACCTCTTATAAGATGCACAAAGCATTTATAGTCATTACCAACACTTATCTTAGTTGCAAATCTTCGATCACATAGATCCAACTTATCACGCCCTGCTTACTTCGCCTATGCATCTATTTATACATACAAAAGTGGGCCTAAGCATGGGTAAACCCATGGGCCGACATCCCTTTCCCGTTACATTAACCCTAAAACCCAAAAAGGACCCAAAGTGGGTTGAGATCCCATGATCTTTTTTTTGCATCATGTTCCATCTTTGACAGGCCGTCGAAGTCCCAAAATGGTCAAATCTGACCAAGTATTCCCCAAAAGTTAGACAAGGGCCAACACCCATGAACCATCTTAGTGCAGAGTCTTTGAGGGTGGCAGGAAAGAGTTTTAATTTCTAGGCATCTTGCACATAGTTGTATCTCTGCACAAGATGTCAAATTCAAATAGGAAGTTGTCCGGATCTTCACTGTTTTTACCATAAAAGGTAGGCAGTGCTGAGAGAGGAATATTCTTCATGTTCACATTTGGAGTGGTGTCTAAAATTCGAAACCCGAAGGTAGTTTCGGTTTGGTTTCCAGTTTCTTCTTCCTCCCCATGTCTTACATTGTTATGGTCCTCTTGATCACCCATATTGTCTTGGTTTCCAAAAAGAGAGTACCTAAGTGGTTTTATCTTTGAAGAGAATAAGGTTTCCCTTTGATGAAAAGGTATTCCTACTGATTGGATGTCTGGGAATCTACTCGAGTCGGTTAAAACTATCGGTGCCAAAGTTTCTGTGTCAATTTCAGAGATAATTACATTGGCTGAACTACCAAACAAAAGATTCACCTCTTCAGGGTCTATGATGTCCTCAAAGTTAGGATTTCTTGATGGTGGTGTAAAAGAAAAGGTTGTGTTGTTTGGTTTTGTGGAAGACTCGAGTGTTCTTGCCTCCTGTCCCAGTATAGTTGATGCTTCAATTTCTTGTTCTATAGTGCTCCCTGTGTTAGTCTTCTCAAAGACTATTTTAGTTCTTTGGGTTGAGCTAGCTCATGTTTTTTGGTATCGGTCTGTGGACTTTATAAGTGGAACGTTCCTTCCCCCAAAAATATCGGAAGGAACCTTGGTTGAAAGGTATGAGTTAGATTTAATGTATCTACCTTGTGGATATCTAGGTATATTCATGAAAGAAAACAAAAACAAAAAGGAAAAACTACCATTGGGTTTGGGGGACCTTGCAATAATAGATGCACAGGTTCTTACCTCTCGTCTTAAAGTCCCACCACCACCAATATAATGCTAAGGTATAGGAATGATCTATTTCATAACTACTTCTTACCTTGAGACAACTCCCCGACAATGACGCCAAAATGTTAGGTGATTTATATGTACTAAAAAAGACACTAAACTACCCTCAATTAAATTGTCAACCCGGGGTTAGTAAACTTAGAGTTGTAGCAAAATATATTCCAAAGGTAAAAGGGTTGTAGGAGTATAACTAACAAAGGAAGGCAACTATCTAAGACTAATCTACTCAAGCAAAACTATATAATGAGCAAACCCTACTAAGCAACTTGAAACTAGGTAACCTAAGTACTTTTTGGCCAAGGATCGATGGATAGTCCTAAGAAAGAAAGTAAAAATCCTATGTAAAGCAAACTCATTCAACAATAAGAAAAGGTAAACTACTAAGCATCATAAGCAAATGACAAAAGCAAACTATTTTAACTTGCCAACCTACATTCAATGAGCAACTACTCCATGAAATCAAATAAATAAACAAGTAAGCAAAGACACCTATCTAACCTATTAAAGAAAATAGACAAGTAAGCAAAGACACCTAACTAACCTACTAAAGAAAATGAGCAAGTAAGAAAAAACAACTAAAGCAAATAGACAAGTAAGCAAAGACTTCTCATTGAACAACTATCTAGCCTAAGAGGCAAGTGGACTAAATGCTTGATGAAAAACTATTTCTAATGCGTGAAAGGAAACCTACGAGGCAACTGGACTAAATTCTCAATGCAATGCATGAAAGTAAATCTATTCTATTGAAGTCAAGAAAGATTAACAACTAATTCTTAATCCATGATAAGCAAACTATTATCTATCAAAGCAAAGTCTATCTAACCTATAGCAACAATACAACTATTTCCTGATCTATGAAAGCAAGAAATTATCTTTAATCTATGAAACACTCAAATGTAAGGCTGGTGGTTGTGTGAATTCCTTCGGTGGTGACGGATGATATATCGATGACACTTGACAACAAAGGACAATTCCAATGGTATAAACTCAACACTAAACTCAATGGAAAAATGGAAGGTGTGTATTAAACAATCCAACGAGAATTTAGCCATGACAAAGATAATGTTAAATACCCTGCATATTCATGTATGAACCATCAACACCATAACGAGATCATCATTATTTAACTAAGAAATTTAATTGCATTTTAATCTATGAAAGGAAATTGCGCAAAATGAAACTATACTATGTCTATTCTAACCATTCAAACTATAATAAAGAAATGACTAAAACATAAATTAAAAAATGATATTACAAAGTAATCTAACAATTATATTAACCAACAACTAATTAAATGAAATCTGATATAAAACCAAAGTAAACAAGCTATAATAAAAAAATGAAATTAAATCTATCCATCCATCAAAATCCCTATCAAAGAAAACCCAAATTAAAACTATGTTTTGTTCTAATTAAAAATCTGTTCTAAACTTATTTATAAAATCATAAAAGAAAGCACAATCTAATATCTAACTGCATGCAGGGTTAGTATAGTGAGAGAGAGACTTGCAATCCTTTTCTAATCTACAAAATCAATGCATTCTAATGTGTATCAACATCTAACCTGCAAAACAATTAAAACAATTAAGCCAGAACAAACTAGTTAGCATAATAAAAACATGCATGTACAGAGAATAAAAAGAGTAATTTAAATTAGGAAATGCAAAACAAACATGAAGAAAGTTACCAGACTATTGGTGCCCCCCCCAACAAGTCATGGTCACTCTCTAAAATTACACCACGAGCCTAGCAGGCCGAATTCACCATAAAAATCCAAAAACACAGTTCTGGCATAATTCTGGCAATGTAAAAACTCAAACAGAGAAAAATCATTTTTCTGGAAATTCTAATGCTTATGCTACCTAGTTCTTGTACTTAACAATCATTTGACCACCTCAGTGGTATTTAAAACATTTACAAACCAAGTGGTCGACCACAAGAGGGTCGAACCACCTCTAAATTCGACAAATTACGAATAACTGACAAAACAGAGCAAGCCAATAATCACCTTCTTTGGACAACTGAAACTGAGTTGTCTAGAGCTTAGTAGATGGAGGGGGCGATCATGAAGAAAAACCATGTGCCCGATTTGTCCATCACTTGCTACCAATGCCATAACCGCCAACTCGCCTTGCATTTTTGTGCAATACTGGGTGCTCGAATGAGTGCCGGATCGGGTACCAGAATGAGTACTGGAACGAGTTCTGGATCAAGTGCCGGAACTGGAAACACGGTGCGTTTTTCCCTGTAACAACATAAAAACACAAATTAACTCTTGGAAATCATAGAACAAGATGAATTAAACTTGATTTAATCATTAAACATGAATTACACGTACCTTATGTCGATCATACCATTTTATCATCAAGTTCTTCAAAAAGATCCTTCAAAAGATGAAAAACACATATATACATATGGAAAAAGTGTATAATAACCATCATGAAAATGATCATATCTTGGGCCCAAAAATACATGTATACATACACATAAATTCAGTGAGTTAGCTCAAGTAGTTGAG
Organism: Picea engelmannii; assembly: GCA_009831015.1. Taxonomy (NCBI): domain Eukaryota; kingdom Viridiplantae; phylum Streptophyta; class Pinopsida; order Pinales; family Pinaceae; genus Picea; species Picea engelmannii. The sequence goes on from ML780055.1 coordinate 770,492, forward strand.
TGCTTTGAAGTTGATTTCCCATGCTCATTGTCTCTATTGTGTACCTCACTTAGTTTCTTTATTAGGCTAGGCACCTTAATCACCAATGACAAGTTTACAATGGTATATAATCCCAATGAGATGGCTTGAGTAGTTGAGTTCTTTGAGCTTCATGCAAGAGGTTTCATGGTTGATCCCCCATAAGGGTAAACACCCAAAGGATAGTTAGAATAGATCCCTAGGAATACTTGAGAAATTATACATACACATGAGTATCATTGTATTGAGGTAGGTTGGATGTTATTGTATTGTAGTAATCATGGCTTGTTGATTGATTCCTTTCATAATGCTTATTTGATGGTGGTTCCCTACCTTAAGGGTTCTATCTATATCTTTACGTTATTCTTATGTGTATGCATTCTATTATTTTTGAAGTTTAAGGGTTCTATCTTGTTTGTGATTCAAGTTCAAGGGTTAAGGTTTACTACACTCTTAAAGATGCATTATTATGCCATTGCCACCCCTACCAATGTTCCCTATCCAGATAGAGGAAACTATTTTTGAGTTTCAATAATTCATCTACTATGGAATGAAGGGAAAAGTAGTGCTCTATTTGGTAAACCTAGCCAATTGGATATGACCTGTCAAATCTATTCATAGAAAATCTAGGGAGGTGAGACATCAAATTGTGGGAATGTTTAGAAAATGAGAAGTGGATAGTGGGATATTCTTCATCATTGAGGTGCTTACCCTTATGAGATCCTTCACCAAAAACAATGTCACCCTCCTCAAGCTTACCCTTTAGCTTTGAAATATGATCAACAAAAAGGTAGCTTACCCTTTAGCTTCACAATATCATCAACAAAAAGGTTTACTTGTGTAGTGAGTGAAGATATATTGGTTTTCATTTCTCTCAATGACTAGAAGAGAGATTCAATCGATTTCTAACATGTTGTAGGTGTTTTCCATGAGAGCACAGGGTCTATTGAAGAGGTTATCCAATAGCTATTCCAACATGATTAGTGGCTCAAGAGGAATCCATGGAGAGGGGTTACAAGCAAAGGTACACGTGGGTCCACAAAAAAAATGTTTATTGTAGAGTGACACCATGATGATCAATGCCATGTACGAATTATTTTTAGCTAGGTCTCCCGCAATAGTGTTAGTGAGATTTTGTTTTTTAATTTTTAACTCTAGGGGAATTATTACTCCCTTTTGAGTATATTGATGAAATTCACAAATTCACGATATTGCAAATTATGTAGGAATTTTGTTGCATGTACTCTAGAAGCTAGGGTTTGTAAGAAGAGGCTAGTGTTTGAAGGGTCTTAATGATAGAGGAGTGTCAAGTGATATAGGTATCTAATATATTGAAGGTTTCCAATAATAGTACTTGACTGGATATTTTACAACGCCAACTATTGGGAGGGCTTTTATTCCCTAATAATAAGTCATCATACATTAGACCTTAGACATAGTAGAATATATGAATATATGTAATAAAGTAGGTAAATCCAAGAAAATGATAAATGTATAAAGAAATCTTAATGAATTATTAGTTGGAGTGGGTACAACTTCTCCAACCATCTCTCCAATGTATAAATAGTATTGAAGAAGAAATATGAACTCAGTTGGTTAACCTTCCCTAAAACATCTCTTCTTTCTTGAGTTACATGCGTGTTCTTGATGTGCTTGCTCCAATGTAATCCCTTTCTTGAATTCTAGTGTAATATAGAATATTACAACACCAACTAAGGAGAATAGGTTGTACCCTTAGCCATGCTATTGAAGTTTGTAGCATCAGACATGTACTTCAATAGAAGTCTAAGTGTCTAGACTTGTGGAAGTCATCCAAATCCTTCAACATTAGTAATTTACTTTAATTAAATGAATTATTAAAGTAAATTTCTTTTTATAATTAAAATGATTTTAATTATAACTTTCTTGCATAATTTTCTTTCCCTCAATTCATAATTTTCTTTCCCTTGCTTCTCCAATTTGTAGTATATGTTGGTCTATGATAATATTGTTGGATTACTGAGAGGGGGGTGAATTAGTAATAGAGAAATCTAATCATTTTTAACCATATAATGCAAGTGTTATATCAATGTAAACAATGAACAAATGAACAATCATACACATACACAGTACACCAGTGTTTTTACGTGGAAACCCAAAGAGGGAGAAAACTACAGAATGGTTTTTATTATATGTATTGAAGAATTACATTCATTGGAAGCACCATCTTCCTTTGTTTTCCAGCTGCAACTGGAAGGAGGCTCCAACCCCCTAGTTTCTTAGGCTACAACCTGAGGGAAGCTCCAACTCTCCAATTCTCTAGCTACAACTAGAAGGAGGCTACAACCCCCTATGTTCTCCGGCTACAACCACTTGTCCTTGCCCCATCCAATTTCCCTGACATATAAGTAGAATGATGGAACCACTATCACACTATCACTATGAGATATACTACTGTAAACCTATACCAATAAACCAACACCAAACAACCTGTACCAATAACCTGAACCATGTATCAACCATGCATCAACCTGTACCTCAACCTGTAATCAACTTGTACCATAAAAAAGTGCATCAACCATGCACGAAACTGTACCAAACAACCTGTAATAAAATTGTACCATAAACAAGTGAATCAACCATGCACCAAACTATACCTCAACCTGCAAAACTTCCTTAACTTTAACAACAAGAGATTAGCATTTTCATCTAACTTTACTTTAGTCTCACATGACTAGTTTTGGATTAGTCAACAACCCTAACTTGAAATAATCATAACTATGTACCTATAATGAGTAAAGATCTAAAAATAGTACACAATGTTCTTCAGTGTGTTTTATGCAATTCCTCCAGGTGTCACTACTCGGAACCTCTTAGAAAATGAGTTATAGAAAAAATGACATACCTTGTTGAATCTGGCTTATTCTAGAGAGAGAACTTGTAGAGTGTTTCCCAAACGGAATATTTGTTTTATGGATCTAGAAATTTTACACAGAATACTATAGAATGTACTCTAACCAACACATTTGGTCTTACTAAATTTGGATATGTTATGAAGAAGTTATGATGTTTTTACCCGAAACACCTATTTTAGACTAGTTTCAGGACTAGCCACAAACCCTATTTTCCACGGAATGTAACTCCAAAAATACAATGACCCACAAGATAAAATTCATACCACAACTACTTGGATATGTTTCCTCAATGGCCTTCCAATTTCACAGTCTGAATTATTCTAGAAAAAAAATTATTGCGAAAATGGTGAGATGACCTGTAAATAACATACCTTAGAAAGCATCATCAAAATAATTTATCCTCCCTTGAATTTCGGCCTTCTTTACTTCACCTTCCCTCTGAAATTCAACTTAGATATCCTTTGGTTACCTCAGTCGCCTGTAGATATTCAATATGCTCAAGTGTGATTAAAATGAGAGAGCTTTGCCTCTTATTTATATACTCTCCAAGTAGCTTCCTTAGAAGCATCTTCTAGGCCACTTTGTCCACATAGACACTTTGTCCACATAGCCACCTATGTCCAACTTTGTCCAATTTTCTACTTGTCCATGTATCCAATAGCCACTTGAGCACTTAACCCATTTTCCTCATTTTAGGGTTAACCTTTTTATAAACACTTTCCATAATTAGAAAGTTCTCCATTTACTTTATTATTTAAATAATCCTCCTTGACTTTGTCACATCACTTTATTGATTTTGTCACTTCACTTTATTATTTAAATAATCCTCTTTGACTTTGACACTTCACTTTATTATTTAAAAATTTCTTCTTTGCAAGAACTTTGACTTCTTTGACCTTTTGGGGTTTCAAGCCAATCATATGAGGGTCCTTCAACTTCATAATACCATAACTCGCAAACCGTGAGGAGTTATGTGATGTTCCACATACCACCAGAAATGGCATGACATGTACTATCCATCTAGAATAGTCTTACCTGCAAATATATCAAAACTCATACCATTATACATTAAAAAAACTTGGGTCCATTACCCAAACCTTTGTGCAACCGAAATTTTCTACCAGACTTTCTTCAAGGGTTGACATCAATGACGACCAACCCAATTAATCAACAATATCCCCCTTTCGCATTGATGGAAACACTTTGATGCAATACTAAAATCATATCACTCATGCTCCCCCTGGAACCATGTCTGCATATCTTTGACCAATGCTCCCCCTGGAACCATGCCTTTGTCCTCTGCATCTGATAAATATCTTCCCCTTTGTCATCAATGGAAAATGTATCTTTCCATTTGGGGCTACTCCCCCTAATTGAATCGTCTGATCTCCCAACCTGATCTGTCCTCTTTATGGTGCTTCCTCATGTACATCTAAGACATATAAGATAAGCATTCAAAAGCATTCATTTTGGAGTAGAAATAACTCCGAGTCTCTAGCGAAGATACTCAAAGGCTTCCCGTGGAAGCGGTTTTGTAAAGATGTCTGCCACTTGTTCTTTTGTGCCCACATATTCAACTCTGATGTTCTTTTCTACAACCTATTCCCATAGAAAGTGATACTTGATTGGATTGTGCTTTGTCTTGGAGTGCATCACCAGGTTCTTTGAGATACTGATGGCGCTTGTATTATCACAATAGATTGGAATGGGCTCATCATACTCAACCTGTATATCTGTCAGAGTTTGTTTCATCCATAGAACCTGTGTACAACATGCTGCTGTTGCAATATACTCTACCTCGGCTGTAGATAAATATACTGATGATTGTTTCTTTCTTATCCATGATACTAAAAACTCACCCAAGTAGAACGCTACCACTGGTGCTTCGTCGGTCATCAATGCAACTCACCCAATCTGCATCTATGTAGGCAATAAGTGATATATCCTTTCCTTTTGGATACCATAATCCAAACTCTTCTGTTCCTTTGAGATATCTGAAAATCCTCTTCACTGTTAATACATGTGATTCCTTTGGTACTGCTTGAAATCATGCCATCTATCCAACTGCTTGCATTACATTTGGTCTGGATGCTATCACATATAGTAGGCTACCAATCATTGACCTGTATTGCCTCTGATCTATAGACTCTGAATCATCATCTTTGCTCAACTTGCAACTAGTTTGCATGGGAGTGATAACTAGTTTGCAGTATTCCATTCCGAACTTCTTTAGCATTTCTATGATATACTTGGTTTGAGAAATAAAAATTTCTTGGTTTCTTTGACGTATTTGAAGACCCAAAAAGAAGGATAGTTCTCCAAATAATGACATTTCAAATTCATTCTGCATGTCCTTTGCAAATTTATGGCTTAACCTGTCATCAATACTTCCAAAAATAATATCATCAACATAAACTTCAATTAATAAAATAATATCTTGAGTTACCTTGATGTAGAGGTTGATGTCTGCACTTCCTTTTATGAACCCTACCTACTGTAGATATTTATCTAGTCTAGAGTACCATGCTCTAGGAGTCTGTTTTAGACCATACAAGGACTTCTTTAATTTACACAGATAATCTGCATTCTATGACAACTGAAATCCTTCTGGTTTTTCAATGTAGACTTCTTCTTCAAGTTCCCCATTCAGAAAAGATGATTTTATGTCTATCTGATACACTTTAATATTTTTGGAACATGCATAAGATAAAAGCAATCGTATTGCTTCCTTTCTGGAAACTGGGGAAAATGTCTCTTCAAAGTCGATTCCTTCAACCTGTGCATATCCTTTACATACCAATCTAGATTTTTAGCTTGTAACCTGCCCATCTTCATTCAATTTATTCATGTATACCCACTTTGTGCCGATCACATTCTTATCCTTTGGTCTTGGAACCAATTCTCAAGTGTCATTTTTCTCTATTTGATCCAATTCTTCATCCATGGCCTTATTCCAAAATTCATCCTTGTTTGCTTCTTCAAAACAGGTTGGTTCAATCATAGATGAGAGTGCTAGGTGTGCTTGTTCTGGTGAACGTATTCTTCTTCTAGTCTCAACTCTTGCATCTTTGTTTCTGATAATCTGATCTGAAGGATGATTCTTCTGTACTCGTATGCTAGGTTTCTTTGGAGGCACTTGCTGAACTTGCTCTTCTGCTTCTATAAGATCCTCTTCATCTTCCCCTTCTACCTCTTTTTCATCTTCTTCTTCTTCTTCATAAATTTGTTCCATTGATTCATTTTCTTCTTCCTTTAATTCTTGCCTACCTATTTCATCAATTGTTACGTTGATGCTTTCCTCAACTTTGTTCAATTTTAGGTTGTAACACTTGTATGTTTTCCTTGTACTTGAGTAACCAACAAGTACTCCTTTGTCCACACGAGAGCCAAACTTTCCCATTCTGCCATCTTCTCTTTTGATGTAGAATTTGCTTCCAAAAACTCTGAAGTGCTTCACATTTGCTGGTCTTCCTTTCTATAGCTCGTAGGGAGTTTTGTCAGTGTTGTTTCTGAGCATTCATCTGTTTTGAATGTGAACTGTTGTATGCACTGCCTGTGTCCAAAGTATATTTTTCAATTTGGAATCCATTAGCATTGCTCGAGCCATTTCCTGTACTTTCCCGTTCTTTCTTTCAATAACTCCATTCTGTTGAGGTGTCCTAGCAACAAAGAATTGATTTTTTATTCCATGCTTGCTGCAGTAGTCCATAAATTCCTTTGAAGTGAACTCTCCTCCATTATCAGATCTCAAGCATTTGCTTTTTTAATCCATTTCATTTTCAACCATTTCCTTGTAGACCTTGAAGTTTTTAAAATCTTCTGACTTATTTCTGAGAAAGAAAACTGTAGCCATTCTTGTATAATCATAAACTAATAAAATAAAGTAATTCTCACCTTTTAAACCCTCTGTTGTAGTTGATCCAACTAGATCAGTATGCACAATTTCTAGTGGTATTGTCATTGAATATTCTTTTGATTTAAACCTGGTCTTTGTTTTCTTTCCTTGTTGACAATGCTTGTCTAAAGTGTTGGTTGGTTTCGTGATCTGGGGAATTTTTCTAACTGCTTCCCTTTTGCTGACTTTGAAAAGGTTATCAAAATGTATGTGACCCATTCTTCTGTGTCATAGCAAAATTTCATCTTCCTTTCCTAGGCAACACTTTTCATTTCCAATTTCACTTAATACATATATGTCGCTTGAAGTTCTCCCAACTGTTGTAATCAATTTTCCTGAACCTTCTGTTATTATCTCACACTTTTGTGAATCAAAATTTGTTGGCATCCAATTCACTTTTTTACTGTTTTATAAGCTGCCTACACCAATGTTTTGCAAACATTAAGTTTTCGTCACAATTCTCAAATAAACGACATTTGAATTTTTTGCGACATTTGCACATTTACCTTCGTTTTTGTTTTCACGACTGTAAGCGTGAAAAATTGATCTTTCAAAGTCACATTAGAATCATTATTGAATTGTCATTATCATTCTTGTTGATATGCCCATTGCGCTTACATTTCACTTATCATTATGCAGTTAGCAAAACTTTTTGATTTGTACTCATTGGACATTCTTGGATTGATTGTGTGACTTTGTCTCATTGAGTTTGTGATGCATTGGTGATTGGATTTATATGTTCTTTGATTTGATCTACTTGACCATTGGTTTCATAAAATATATAGGTGTTATGGTTAAACCCTTGATATATTTCATTTGATATAACACCTAGTTCAAAACGCATTGGCACATTGGTTAAACTCTTGACATGAATTGTTATAACGCATGTCACATAGTCAAAACATTGGTATTGGTTTCGATTTGTATGTTTGGTTTTAAAACTATGGCATAACTATTGCTTGCGTGCGTGGTTTATCCACTTACCAAAGGTTTCAATGGATTGATTGAAATGGCATAGTTATAACACATGTGCGTTGAGATTTGTATAGCTGAAAGTGCCGACGGTTGTACCTTGGCAATAAATATTATGCATGGCCAACAAATAAGCTCCACCACCTTCGCACGATGTCATTAATGCCTATCCCTTATCCCTGTTTCACCTCTACTAGCATCGGGTAACCCTTCGTGCACTCTGATCCTATGTGTGATATGATTCAAACCCTAGAATTACCATGTGCTCGACTCCATGGCACCGGTGGTGCGAATCAAGCCGAATAACAGCCAAGCCTTGCTACTGTTCGACAATGCCCGGAAAGACTTAGAGGATAGCGTTTGGCTCACCTTTTTACAATGGTTTGAGGGTTTTAATATATTTGTTGCACAACAGTTCACCCTGACTTTTGATGGCTGTAGGGCCAAGATGGGTGACATGCAGTTGGAAATCAGTGAAGAGTTCATTAGCTCCGCCACAGGGTTACCATCCATGGGCCAACATTGGGTTAAAAACTCTAAAGTGGAGGAGGTGCCATGGTCACTTCTGTTCGTCTCACAAAAGGCCACATCCTGTGACGGAGGTATGCCATTTTACATGCTTAAACCACGATGGCATGATATTTTGATGGTGGTCAAACAATTCGTGATCTGTGAGGGTCGATATGGAATTGTTTTTCTTTATCACCTTTGACTGTTAATCAATTTTATAGGGTATCCATTGAATATGCCTTTTTATTTCCAGCGTAGCCTATACAAAATGTCAAAAAGGTTTAAAAGAGAAAAGGCCGATAGTAGCCTGTTCCACCATGGCCTAATCAGACTCATCGTTGTTCATCACTTAAGTCTCCATGGTGATAGCTGGTGAGATTTTATCTCTCGAAATGGTTTTGATGATACAAACCCTATCCATATTGACAAGCCTGTGATTAATGAAGCTAAGGTTGGGCCACCCGTGCCCTGCCATGTCCTGCTGCCTTCTCCTAAACCCTCGGTCGACCCTGATATTGAATTACCCGACATTATAACTAAGAAGGCTGAGGCTATAAAAAATCCTGTGATAAAAAAGGTTAGAGGTAACCCTACTGTTGATGGAAAAGGTAAAAGGAATGCTCGTCTTATCTCAAGAATGGCTAAGAATAAGCCTAAACCTAGTGCTGAAGCAGAAGCCCATAGTCCTTAGTGAAGATTTGGACTCTGACATAGAACACTTCCTAGCTAGTGAGTACCCTTACTCACAGGGTCTGTGCTCCGAACCACCCTATGACTTTGTTTCTAATATTCCCCCTTGCCTAAAGAACAATCCTAGCTACCCTGGGATCAAACTACCTAACGAAACCCTCACTTGCTTTTTCGAAGCCCGGACAATTGTCATGTGACCAATGTGATGTGTGGTTGGAATGATACTATACAGACGTTCCCTTACTTCAATCGAAAATCAAATCACTGGAGAACCAATTTGCAGTGTTGACCAACCAAAGAGACAAGCTTCAAGGAAATGATAGGAAGCAGAAAACCACTGGTTCCATCGTTTTCAAGAATGTCGAATCAGCTACAGCTGTCGTCAATTCCAAAATGTCATGATCAAGCCGTCTGCTCGTCATCCAGGTATGAATTTCAATATCAATTTCGTTTTGTGAATTGCTAGGATTAATATAATGATTTGAGTTGATTTTCAAATAGCTCTGTCTATTGTTCGAAATGACTCTGTTAATCCATATTGAAATGGTTATGTTGTTCATCCTATACATTGTTCTCGTTTTGCTAAAATTGAATGAGGTTGTGGTTTGGTTAAATGATTCGGTCATAACCTGTTTAGCCTTTGATAGGTTTTCATTAGATTTGATTCGTTTGTCTGTTGAGTTAACAAAATCAATGGTTTACTTTCGATTGGATTTGTTTGCATCTAATATGAATAAGAGGTTTTTCATGCTAAATTTAGAGGACGATCATGTTTTGATTTGGTATGATTTTGTTATGGTTAGATTATATCGGCTCTAATTTAGTTTGTATGCCATGATTTTGGAATGAATTCGTGAGCTTGAATTAATGTGATGCAATCTCCTAAATGAGGACTACAACTCTGATCAACTCTGATTTGCAAAGAACGACTCTGTTTTTTATGGAAACAATATTCTCATTTAAGCCTGTGCAAAAGATATCTACGCCCGAATCATGGAATGGTTTTGATTCACAACGACTATGTTAAACCCCAACTGTTCGATTCACTCTTGTCTCGATTGGATTGTTGTGTATCTTCAGTTAGTACGATGATTTTCATGAGTTGGATTCATATCATAGATGCTGCTCTGCTTGATTTCAATTTGCAAAACGAATTGGTCGACATATGTTATCTCTGTCAAATTCGGTTATAATTCGTTTGAAAGGAACTATTTCATTCAATATCAATCGATTTTGTTTGCCCCAATTAGCGATAACAAATGATTGAACAAATCCTACAGATCCTGTTATCGATTGATTGATTCCATTATCATTTCGTTTGTGGTAATTTACACACCAGTTTTGACTTGATGGATCGTTCGTTTATGTTAATACAGTTGTCTCAAATCTGGAAATGATCCTGTTGTTTTCGTATAGATTCGATCGTGTTTCCTGTTGATGTATAAGGAAATCGATTTGTTTAACTGTGTCGGTTTTAGTCTGATATCAAAGCATTTCATTACTGTTCATTATGATTCTATTTACCCGATTTTGTGACAACAAACGAAACAGAGTATATGGATTTATTTAGTCGTTTGATTGATCTTAGTCGTGTTTTGATCTCAAAATAGTATGACAATTTCAATTTGAATGATTCGTTTGTCTTTCAAATAGCTATTAGATACTTGTTAATAGTTGAATTTAATTCTTGAAAGATTTGAATTGATTTTAATGTTGATTCTGTGTCTGATTTAGACTAGCTACAGAATCACAATATTCTGTAGCTAGTCTATAGAATTAGATTTTTTATCATTTTATCAATAAAATACCCTTCTAACTTGTCCATTTTTAACCCTTTTCAGGTACATCCGAATTGCATTGGACATGCTGGACAATCTAGGAGATATTTGTGTGTTTTAGTTTTATTTTAGGTTCCTAGTTTAGTCAAACTTGGGATATCTTCCCAGATTTTATGTAAACAATTTTGATAACTTCCACATGGATGTTTTACCCTGTGGAAGGTCTTTAAATACTTATTATTTTTTGTAATAAGGGCATCCTCACTTGTGGGAGAACTAGTCTATGGATTTCTAATACAAACTGAGATAGGAATTGATGTTTTGCTACAACTTTCGCTTTCATAATATCAATCTTTTGTTTCAAGTTTATGCATGTCATTTGCAGTTGATTATAGACTACTTTAGCTATCGAAATCTATTGCAGAATGATATTATTTAATTAATGTGTTATCCATATCTGATTTCTTTCATTACTTAAAAAATACAACAATTACTTTGTTTTAGTTGATGAATCACAAATTTCTCTTCTTCATTAATTGAATCATTTTGTATAAGTCTTTGCATACAGGTTTATCTAACTGTGAAGATTTATAGATCATTAGATTGTTGTAATTTTTATGTCTTGTTTGTCCTATAATCATATTTGAAGAGCACTGCAGCTTTTTGTTTACAAGGAGCGCCTGGATAATTCGGTGTAGGTTTCCTCCCTCCGATCAGCTAAGACAATCATCATACATAGGACAAACCTGGAGCGTTTCTCTAGGTCAGTTTGTTATTTATTTGTTTGGTTAATTTGTTAGTATAATATTAGTAGTTTAGTTAGATATATGTTTAGTTAGATTTGTAGTTAGAATTAGTATATTAGTTGTTTAGTTTAGTTAGTTCTGTTTTATTTCTGTTCATAAAATTATAAAATCAACAAAAAATATCTCTTTTTGTCTTGGGACAGAATATTAATGAGTTTTTTCAGATTTTATTTAAATCTGTAAATTGTTAATATTGTATATTTTGTGAATAAGATTTATTTCTGTTAGTAGTTAGATAGTTAATCAGTTAGAGTTAGTATAATATTAGTTAGTAGATTGTATATATAGAATAGATAATTTTGTTTTAGCTTGTTTAATTGTTAGTTTTAGTTAGATTAGTTTATTTGTTTGTTTAATAGTTAGTTTTAGTTAGATTAGTTAGTTTAGAGTATTTTTTTCTTTTTTGTTTTCTTAGGACTTAGATCGGCTAACGAAGCTACTAAACCCATCAGGGTGGTTCATCCCAAACGACTTGGGTTATTAGACAACCCCGGACCGGTTCCACTCTCCCAGTTGACGGACGGTCAATTTCGCTCGTCAACAAAAGTAACTTTATGACCTTGGTCACACATTTGACTCACACTTAGAGGATTATGTTTCATATCTTCTACTAGTAGAACATTTTCTTCCTTGGTATTCTTGTTCCCAATTCTGACTGTGCCTTTTCCAATGATTTTAGCTGAATCATCATTTTCGAAGGAGACTGATCCATCTCTTTCCTTTCTTAATGTAAGAAACTTGTCTCTATTACTTGTCATGTGTTTTGAACAACCACTGTCAACATACCAACCATGTTTCTTCTACTTATATTGTAGAGCGAGTGTGCATTCTTCATTGCTATACTGATTCTACTTTCTTATCCATGTCCTTTTCTGAGGTTCTTGTCTGTGACTGTTGTTGTTCTATTGTGGTTCTCTAGGACGGATTACCATTCTGCAATCTTTGTCCATGTGTCCAAATTTGTTACATTTGTAGCATTCCACTTTAGTGCTCAAAGATTCAAATCTGTTGTAACTTCTTCTCTGTGTTTCACTAAGCCTTATTGGATAACCCTTTTGTGTATGACTTTCAAAGTTTTTTATGCTCTTGTTGTTAGCTTTGCAATTCACAACTTTATGTCCAAAATTATTACATGCATAATATAAACCAAAAAAGATAGTTTGATACTTGGGAGTTGAAGATCTTTTGAAAGGAGGTACTCTTATGAATCCTTCTTCTTCTTGAGGCCTATCTGTTTTTGTCGGTCATTGATTCTGAAATATGAATCTTCTTGGTGGAGGAGTGTCCCTGTAATTTTCTTTGTAGACCTTCCTGTCTCCTTTGATTGTTTCTACGTAGATTTTTGGATATGTTTCTTGTTCTGTTGTTTTGGAGCTTGATCCCTTTTCTGTCTGATTGTATCCAAGTCTGGACTTGTCATGATGAGGTTTTTGACTACTGATAATGTCATTCAAAACTTTTGAGTTGTTCTGCATATTTTTCTTTTGAAGATCCTTTCTTAATGTGACAATTTCTACTTCCAAATTTCCAATGATCCTGTCTCTTCCTTCTAGTTGTTCTTTGAGTGCTTCTTGTTGGGCTCTAAAGATGTCCTAAAAACAACCTTAGTTTGACATTAATTTTATCAACCGAGGATTCATATTTTCTCTCAAGATTGTTAGCAAAGTCTATGGAGATAGTCGTAGAGGTTTAAATCATGTAGATAGTTTAGTTACAACAAATCCGAGTCTATCTAATTTACTGCAATAATCAAGTTCTTCACACATTAACTACAAAATCTGAAACTAATAATTTGATCAACAAAAATATATTCTGAGCAATAACACACCATGAATCAAAACATAAATTAATTACTAAATTCATTCATCTATCCAAGAAACAACAATTTAATCTACAAAAACACTTAATGACTCAATCTCTCAATGATTAATTAATCTATTGGAAAGGAACAATGATCTACTGAATATTTAATAAGGAACAAAAAATGCGAATTAAACGAAAGGAATGACAAATGCAAATTTAATGAAAGGAATTCACAAACGATAAATTGACAACAAATGGGGATGGAACAACAATCAATAATCTCCAAATAGAACATCTACTCTCTATGAATGGGACAACACAACCAATTCATAAAAGAATCAACACATTAATGAGTCTATTCTAACTGTTGAAGGGAATATCAAATCAAAAAATTATAACAAATTGATAAGATTACAAATAACACAATAGCTTCTGTTGACTGATCCGATGGTCTTTAGAAGACACTATTAAGAAAACTCATTATGCAAAAATAATCAAAACGCTTGAAGCTTCCATTAATTCCATAATTAATAAGTCATTTACAATAGGATTGCTGTACAGAGTGTCAATAATTAAGAGATCCAAATTCTGGTATCCCTCTCTATCATTCACTCTTCTTTATATATTATAATGAGATAAGTAAATTAAGCTATCCTGAGGATCGATAGATCCTTAGGATTGCTTTTACTATTTATGAATATTGCAATATAAAAAGTCATTCTTCCTTTGAACCATTTTGTGCTTGATTTCTTCGATCTTCAATGGTCTGTGCATCTTCATGATCTTCTTAATTATCTCCAGTTAACAACAATTGTCCATTTCTGCATAAAATCAAAACAATTCAAACCAAAGTTCAGAAAATATCTAATATCATTTAATATTATTTCCTAAGAGATTTTAAACCATTTTATTCCCTAATTACTTCAAACTAATAGAAAAGTCAAAAAATAATATATCATAAACCAAAGTAACAAGGAGAATATTTATACCTTTTTCTCACCCCAACATACCCCCCATCTTACCTTTTTGCATGTCCTCATGCAACAAGAGAGTCATGCAACAAGAGAGTTTATATGAAAAGAAGTGATACTAAAGGGTGGAGAGGTCTCTTCTCTAGGCCTCTAGAACCCGTGTTTATGGATTTCATAAACACTCTGATAACCCTATGGAGGATACCAAATAATGGGGGGACTGAACCTGCATCCAATCTAGGAAGGCTCTTCTTCCATGATCATTTTGTCATAACTTTCTAATCTGAGAGTAGCTGCTTGAAAATTCCTAAAACCAAACAGTTCCCTGTTATTGACTTCATTTGAAGAGACACTCCATCTTAATTTGGCATCAGAAAGGGATTCTTCTTTAATTTTTGCAAAATACTACAACCCTGAATGTACAATGTGTCTATGGATGGGAGCTAAAGATTCCACAACTTTCTCCCTCTTCATAAATTCTCTATGTTGCATAATGGTGTAAAAGGGCTTAGAAAGTTCTCCTCTGACCCATAGGTCTAGGCCATTCTCTCTTTTCATGAAGACCTTATGTGCCTTGGCCCACCTAATTTGATTTTTGGAAAAATATAAAAAGGCCTGAAACTAGATATCCCCAGTGAATGGATTGGGGTTCTCATCTCTGTTTTCTTCTAGAATGAAATTATGAAGATACAATTCACACAAAAAATATTGTACCACATCTTCTTGTTATTTAAAACATGAAACAAAATTGGAGACAATGATTAAATCAGAAGGGGTGTCTGCCCTAATGGATTTCACTTTTAGTAATAGATAACGTTTTAATAAAAATAGGGCATAATTAGTAGCATGGGCCTTGCAAGATAATATATCATAATAAATAGAGCAAATACTTTTGATTTGCTCCAAAGCTCCATTAAGCTGACCCTGCACCTTCTTTATATTTTCTTTTGCTCTGCTAAGATCAACAAAGGTTTCATTCTCAATTGCTGACATGGCTAAGAGTTGTCTGACAACTTTTTGATGCTCTGTTGTTGTCACCATTGCATTTCAACATTGGGTTAGGGTCTGTTGGGATTGTTCCAATTCTTCTTCCAACCTTCTAATAGTGGCATCCTGTTCAAGGGAATGAAGTACTTCTTCAATCTGAACAACTGTCTCTACTGTTATTGGAACATCTGTCTGAGTTTTTGTTTCAACTGATTCCAAGGGAGCATGAAAATCTATTTGTGTTTCAAAAAAATTCGTGTGAATTTCCCTTCTGAGAAGTGGATTTATTCCCTGTATTCTAACCCTCCCAGATTTATTCTTCTTATGGGATTTGTTAGATTGTTCCAGTTGCTTATTAAGTTGTCTAATTTTTTCTTTCAATTTGCCAACTTTTTGTTTTAATACCTTTATTTTCTTGACCCTCTTCTTCATTGTATTGCTTTCATGTTCCAATTTTCTGATTTTGTTATTTCCTTTTTCTGCTATTTCCTTCTGTCTAAGGGTAATTTCAAGGTCTTCCCTTCCTTGATCAATTGGAAATTCATTCCTTGTACCCTCTTGGCGCTCTTGTTTCTCTAAAGGATTGTTCTCATCGAATTGAGGTTCTGGCTATTTTGCTACCTCAGGATATTCCCTCATAGGAGAGGATGGCATCTCAATATCAGTAAGATCAAAGAAAAAGTTTGAAGGAGGAGAAGTTGGAGCTTGGAGTTCTCCTGTCCGGTCTGTATCTTCAGTAAGTGATATTCCCAAATTTTCCAATACTTGAGCCATCTCCTCTTCATAACTTCCGAAGAAATCATCCTGCTTCCCTAACCAGGCCATGTATACTATCAATTTTACTAACCCATGATGACTAATTACGTTAGCAGGGTGTTTGGATTTTTGGGTTCTTCCAACGACCTCATGCAACATGTTATTAAAAAAGAATGGTAGATTTAACACTAACCGTTGTTTTAATACTACCAAAAACTTGAGGTGGCGAGGTATCACCATGTCATATTGTATGTCACATGTGATGTATCTCTGCACCATGCCTGTTAGATCCCTCCAAGGTTCGCTAAGAGTAGTGGGGTTGAGGCCTTTTCCTTTCTTGTCGAATTACTCCCCCGGTTCTGCAAAGGATTCCACAGATTCCTTGAGTGTTGTGTATTTACTAGTCCACTGTGTTCCTTCATTTGGAAGTCCTGTTACCTTAGCTATGATGGAATTAGTGATTGGTATTTGTATGCCCCAAATTACTGAGACTCCCCCCTGTAGATTTTGGAAGAATGCTAGCACAACATTTATATCAAATCCCTACAGTCTGTTAAAGTACTATGTCCACCCTAAATAGTGTAGAATTTCCCTTTCTGAATCAATCACTTGCATCAATGTAGGCTCACAGTGAATACTTCAACCACCCATATCTTCTGTAAGCAAATCAACACAACTATCATTCCCACCTGTAAAACTAGTTAGACTAGCCTGTAAAAGAAGGTTACTAGAAATGGTAAAAGTTATAGAACAACAATGGTATATAAACATATGTAATTTCCCATTATTTGTAAGCATTATGGCTTATTGATAATCGTGCAGAATGTCCACCCCCCAATGAGTGAAAAGGTCAACCTCGACTGATGGTATGTGTGAACGTAATAACGACGATTAGTCAAGTGAGGGATAGTTATTACACTGCCGCCATTGGGAGAACGACCGTTAAATAAATTTCAAAGAAACTTAATGTTAATCATGAACGATAATCACATCTTTTGTGGAAAGTTCAAGTCCAAATACCAATATTGAATGTGTTAAAAAAGAATATTTCGAATATTCCTAATATGTTCACGTTTTATAAATATGCCACTTGTCATAATTTTGATATCCTCCCTTGTCTTGAATATAGTTGGAATGATAGCCTCTTTTTTTTAAGAAAGGAAGTCTATGAGCACAATAAAAACTTAATGAATTAAGATAAACTTCAATACCACAGGTAGAGCCACTGCTGCTAGCAGGCGTCCATAGCCTCGACAGGGTTTCCATTTAACCCATAGATGAGCCAGTATCCTCAATAAATAGTTTGAATAGTCTTTTCCCAAAAAGGGCACTATCCTTGTTTGTTAGCCATATAGCAACAATGCCACTCACTAGATCATAACAAAGTGAACAAGCTAGCTCGTGATGAGAACTCTTATCCTTTGACCCTAAATGCCAAAGGGAATTGCCCTGGTGTGGTAGACATAGTGGGAATGTAACTTATGTTAATATCTTATGATCATGGTAGGTTAGCTCATGATGAGACTGCCTATCCTTTTTGGGAGAAGGTTTTTTCTTTTATTATATTTATATTTATTTATTTTATTATATATATATATATATATATATATATATATATATATATGATTTATTAAGGGAGGCTCATCTACTCCTTAAGAGTGTGGGATGGTGTAAGAAGTGTAAGAATACCAAGTAAAAATGTGCCTTAGACTCCTTATTATGATGTGAAGGCAATTTATCATTCATGTATATGTATATATAGGGAAAAGAAACAAATTATGGTGGTAAAGGATTATGAACAATATATGATAATTTGAAAAAATAAATCCATAAACAATTTGATAAGGTATGCTAGATATTCCTCAAAAAGAAAATGACAAATCATTACCATGATGATTAGAAGTGATGCTGTTGAAAATTAGTTAGTGAAGTTCACACCCAAAGGAGTAGCTAAACGTATCAGGAGTAGTCATAGAAAACAACATGTGTTTTTGGTGGAAACAAAAATCATTACTTTAAAGGGAAAGGAACAATAACAAGAACAACTGCAAAAGGAACAACAACTGTTTCTTTCAAATGAATGAAACTACCCAAAAAGGGAACAACAATCGCGACAAAGGGAACAACAACTATTACGTTTCGAATGAACGACACTACTCGCTAAGGGAACAACAATTGCAACAAAAGGAACAACAGCTGTTACGTTCGAATGAACGACATTGCCCGCAAAGGGAACAAAAAATGCAACAAAGGGAATGTCAGTTGTTACGTTTGAGGAAGCTAACGATGATGTTCAAATTTAACCATCTAATTAAGTAATTGGATACCTCCCGCATAATATTTTTTTTAGCGAATCTAGGATTGATTAGTCATCAACTAAATTCATTTAATTTTATGGGTAGGTTCATTCATTGATTTGAGGAATACAATATATTGGATGTTTTACGATGTCATGCATTCATTTCTATTTACTACAGTCACAACCACACATTTTGTTTTAGTGCAGTCACCCGACTTTTTGCTGCGAAACATGACATATTCATCTCCTATATAAAACAAGGTTTATATTCGATGGATTTTTCAAAGTGAAACAAGAGAAATTTGGAGTTTGAATAAGGAACAAAAAAGAGTGCTAATTATATTTCATTACAGTCATCCTTTCTAGTCTATGTCCTCCAAAGCTCTTTATAGTGACTTTCCTAGAAAGTAAAAACTTAAAACTCAATCAAATATTTAAAGAAAAATATATACAATATGTACAGTGTTGGAAAACCAACAATTTCAGGGATCTGAAGCTGCTGGGTTACCTTCCTAGCCAACTAAAATCTGAACAGTAGGATCATTACGCACTTCTTGGCAAAATGATTCTTTTGAAAGAAGCTGATGGTAGAGTCGTAGCTGATGTCCATTTACCAGAAAAGGAGAACCAGAACTGTTGATGGTAACTAAAGTGATAGTTCCATTATCACAGAATTCCTTGATTTCATACGGTCCCAACCACCTTGTCTACAATTTCCCAGGAAAATCCTAAAATATGGAATCATAAAGAAGTGCCAAATCACCTTTCTGGAATGATTTCTTCTTGATATGCTTGTCGTGCCAGCTAGCTCTCTGCTGCTAAATAACATGTGTGCACCGAAGGGAAAACAACCATTCTTCATCTAACTCATTGAGATGTTGTAAGCGCTGCGTGTGTGCTTCCGTAAGATCCAGTCCAATTTCTTGGGCCATTTTTAGAGTCTTGATCTCAAATTCAATTGGAAAGACAAGATATGTTACAAATACCTGGTGATAAGGAGAGTAGCCAGTAGTGTTACGCCATGTTGTGTGATAGGCCCATAAGGCATTTGGAAGCTCGAATGCCCAATTTTGACGGTTTGTTGAGACTATTTTTTTCAAGGTTGCCTCTGAGACTTTATTGGTACTTTCCACTTGTCCATTTTCCTGGGGGTGGTATGGGGAGGTAACCCTATGTTTACTATGATAATTGCGTAGAGTGGCCGAGATTTTATGTGCTATAAATTGTGACCCTCCATCCGTGATTACTTCCTGGGTAACCCATAGTGTAAAAATATTTCAAAGAGAAATTTAATGAATGCTTCCTCAGTTTCTTTTGGCAAGGCTACTTCTTCTACCCACTTGGTCATATAGTCTATTGCAACTAGTATATAAGCCTTTTGGTTTGATTTTGGGTTAAAGGGGCCAACAAAATCCAATGCCCATCTCTTGAAAGGTTCTGCCACCCCTTGTGGTTGTAGGGGCATTTCATCATATTGGCCTGGTCGACCCATCCTCTGGTAGCTGTCACAAGCCTAGACATACTTCTTTTCATCTTTGAATATCGAGGGCCAATAATAACCCATTTGTAAAACCTTATGCCCAGTTCTGCAGTTTGAAAAATGTCCACCACAGGGTTCATCATGACATACCTTCAAGACATCATGGATTTCATCCTCTATGATACATCTTCAGATCTTCAGATCTGACCCTGTGTGGAAAAGATATCCACCAATCTAGGTGAAACGTGCACTACGCTGAACAATTATTTTCTTTCTCTTGGTGACAGGTGCACTGGCAATTTCCCAACTTCCAGATAATTTTCCACATCAGCATACCAAGGCGTATTAATAGTAACAACGAACAAATGTTTGTTTGGAAATTGGTCTTTGAATGTAAAAGAGTTATCCGTCTTGGGTATACGAGACAAAAAATATGCAACAAGATTTTCTCTTCCCGACTGATCCTTAATGGTGATGTTGAATTCCTGCAACAACAATAACCACCGAGTAACTCGTCCATTAGTAATTGGTTTGTTGGATAAATGTCTAATAACAGAGTGATCAATATACAAAATTACTGGATAACATGTTATGTAGTGTCGAAATTTATTAATAACATGTATAATGACTAAACAATCTTTTTCTATTACTGTGTAATTTTATTCGGCAGGAGTAAGATTTTTGCTAATAAAATAAATAACATAAGGTTTCTTGTCTTCTTCCTGTCCAAGGACAATGCCTATAGGGATATCTGATGCGTTTGAAGAGATCTGAAATGGTAACTTCCAGTTCGGTCCTCTCAGCACTGGTGCTGTTGAAATTAACCTTTTAAGCTCTGCAAATGCAACATCACACTTATAAGACCACTGAAATTCCACATTACCCGTTAAAGCATGTAAAGGTGCAACTATTCTTGAATTTTTTTCCATGAATCTGTGATAATAACCTGCACAACCAAGGAAACTATGTACCTCAGTCTATGTACGAGGTGTAGGCAATTTAAGGTTTACCTCTATCTTTGTTGGGTCTACCTTGATTCCATTTGTAGAAACATAGTGTCCTAGTACCACACCTTCAGTCATCATCATATGAAATTTCTCATGACTCAAACATATCTTGGTAGCAATGCATCATTCTAGTACCTTCTCTAGATTGCTTAAGGCTTGATCAAAGTCATTGCCATAAGGGGTAAAATCATCCATGTAAAATTCAAGTCCTTCATTAATTAAATTAGAAAATATGTTTAAAATAACTCTCTGGAATGTACCTGGACCATTACATAACCCAAAGGGAAATAATTGATATGCGAAACTACCCCAAGGGAATGTAAATGTAGTTTTATCCTGGTCTTCTAGAGCAATCTGAATTTGATTATAACCGCTGAATCCATCTAGGAAGGAGAAAAACTGTTTCCCTACTAAAGTATTGAGAACATGATCAATAAAAGGTAGGGGAAAATGGTTATTCTGGGTAGCTTTATTGATTTCTCTGTATTCTACATAGATTCTCCACTTACCATTCATTTTAGGGATGATTACCAATGGGAAGACCCACTGGCTATCTGAAATAGGATATATGAAATCTACATCCAACAATTTCTGTAATTCTTCTTTGACAATGTCCCTGAAATGCAGGTTTAGTCTTCTTTGGGGTTGTCAGATGGGTCGGGTATCTTTTTTCATATAGATATTATGTGTACATAGTTAGGGATCAATGCCCTAAATGTCGAGATACTCCCAAGAAAAATCATGTTGGTATTTAGCAAGGATCTGGGTTAATATTTGTTGTTCTTGTTCATCCAAATTTGCGTTAATATTCAAAAATCTTCCTAGTGTGATTTCAACTGTAATGCTGTTATGAAAAACTGTAGTGGGAATCTATTGCTCCATCAATTCTTCCAAAGGATCTCCCCATGCTTCATTATCTAAAACGACTTTTAGAATCTGACATGTTGGGTTGCCTATAATAGTTGGGTTGTTAATGAAGCTGCTGATCACATCATCTTTTAGTTGGTTTTTGAGCCCAAGAGATTCTTCTAGTGTGAGAGGCGGGTGTATGTTTTCTTCCAGATATCTAGGTGGTTTCAACTATTGATGTATGACAGACAAACTTGGTTTATCTAGAGGATACAAGATAAGTTTCTTTTTAGCACTTCCTCTAGCAATTTTCATGTTTCCTGTGTGAGACCCTATATATGCAACTGCTGTTGATAGCCATGACCGCCCTAATATTAACGACTATCCATCTAGTCTACTTATCAGGTTGATAACTAGGAAATTAGCTGGGTACTCCCAAGAGTTGACCGAGACTACTATGTCTTGTAATGTGCCTACTAGTTTAACCACCAATCTATCAACCAATTCTAACATAGTTGAAGTAGGTTCGAAGGAGGTGATACCCAAGACATTATAGGTCTCGGTGGTCAGGATATTGATGGCTTCTCCCAAATCCACCAGTGTATTTGGAAAAAATCAACCCTGTATCAGAACTGTTACCACGAGATTTATTGGGTCTCTATATTTAATTGGCTTCTGTTTGACTAGAATAAGATAACTTCTATGGCACACAACAATTCTTCTCTGTAGTCAAATTCAGCCTCTTCATATTCTTCCTCAGCCTCTTCATATTCTTCTTCAGAGTCTTCTTTATCAGCGTCTTCTACTGCCATGAATATAACTCTTTCATCTCATTGTCACTGACTTCATCTTCATCTGATGATGATATGTCTTCTTTGGTGCATAAGCTTTTCTTGAAAAGTTTCTTTGTGGTTCTTTTGCCTTTATATGTTTGTTTGCTATTTGAGTAACGTTCATCATTTCTCTTTTTATCATGAGGAAATTTGTTAGAAAAATGACCAATACCATCACAATTAAAACAAATCAAAGGAAGCTTACCTCTATACCTACCGTTGATTCCCTTGTTCAATATTCTGACAAAGTTGGTCGCTTCTTCATCATCTTCCGAGATGTCACTGCTACTGCTATGTTCTTTTTCCTTTTTCTTTCCCTTTTTCTTTTACCTTTTGGATGCTTTGAATGCTACTTCTTTTATATGTGGATTTTCCTGATCAGTTCTCATTTCATATGCCGTGAATATTCCATGTAGTTCGTCCATGCTTATTGAGTTTAGATCTGCTCTTTCTTCTAGTGATGATATCTTAGGGTCAAATCTCATAGGAAGAGATCTTAATACCTTTTGAACAATTATTGATTCTTTGATTTCTTCTCCCAATCCCAAGATTGAGTTTACTGTTTCATTGACTCATAAAATGTAAGATGCAATATTCTCATCTTCCTTCATTTTTAATTGTTCGAACTGACCTCTATAAGTTTGAAGCTTTGCTTCTTTGACTTTTGAATCTCCTGCATAAATATTTTGGAGTTTGTCCCAAATCTCTTTAGCGGATTTACAATGTGCAACTTTGGTGAATACCGATTCTCCAAGACCATTCAGAAGTGCATTTGGGGCTTTGGAATTATTCTGACTGAGTTGCACTGCTTTGTCATTTGTCGGCGGAACTGCTGGTGCTGTGTATCCATCTACAATTGATTGCCAAACTTCAAATCCCTGTGCCTATATATATGTCTTCGTCCTTATGCTCCAAAATGCATACTTCTGTCCATCAAAATGTGGTATTCCATTTTTATACATGTTGTTTCTCTCCATGTTCTAGCTTTTAGTGGTTGAACTAATTTCCGAGGAAACCTCACTCTAATACCAATTGTTGGATTACTGAGAGGGGGGGTGAATCACTAATAGAGAAATATAATCCTTTTTAACCATATAATGAAAGTGTTATATCAATGTAAATAATGAACAAATGAACAATCATACACATACACAATACACCAGTGTTTTTACGTGGAAACCCAAAGCGAGAGAAAACCACATAATGATTTTTATTATATGTCATGAAGAATTACATTCATTAGAAGCACCAACTTCCTTTGTTTTCCAGCTACAACTGGAAGGAGGCTCCAACCCCCTAGCTTATGAGGTTACAACCTGTGGTAATACCCAACTCCATAATTCTCTGGCTACAACCCTCTATGTTCTCCGACTACAACCGGAAGGTGGCTACAATCACCTATCCTTGCCCCGTCCAACCTCCCTGACGTATAAGTATAATGATGGAACCATTGTCACACTATCACTGTGAGATATACTTCTGTAAACATGTACCAATAAACCAACACCAAATAACCTATGCCAATAACCTGAACCATGTATCAACCATGCATCAACCTGTACCTCAACCTGTAATCAACCTGTACCATAAACAAGTGCATCAACCACACACCAACCTATACCAAACAACCTATAATCAAATTTTACCATAAACAAGTGAATCAACCATGCATGAACCTAGACCTCAACCTGAAAACCTTCCTTAACTTTAACAACAAGAGACTATCATTTTCATCAAACTTTACTTTAGTCTCACATGACTAGTTTTGGATTAATCAACAACCCTAACTTGAAATAATCATAACTATGTACCTGTAATGAATAAATATATGAAAATAGTACATGACGTTATTCAGTGTGTTTTATGCAATTAATCTAGGTGTCACTACTTGGAACCTCTCAGAAAAGGAGTTATAGAAAAAATGACACACCTTGTTGAATTCTGGATTATTCTAGAGAGAGAACTTGTAGAGCATTCCCCACATGGAATATTTGTTGTATGGATATGAAAATTTTACATAGAATACTACAGATTGTACTCTAACTAACACATTTGGTCTTACTGAATTTGGATCTATTATGAATAATTTATGACATTTGTACCTGAAACACCTATTTTAGACTAGTTTCAGGACTAGCCACAAACCCTATTTTCCACGGACTGTAACTCCAAAAATGCAATGACCCACAAGCTAAAATTTGTACCACAACTACTTGGATATGTTTCCTCAATGGCCTCCCAATTTCAAGGTCTGAATCATTGTAGAAACAAAGTTATTGTGAAAATGGTGAGATGACCTGTAAATAACATACCTTAGAAAGCATCATCAAAATAATTTATCCTCCCTTGAATTTCGGCCTTCTTTACTTCACCTTTCCTCTAAAATTCAGCATAGATATCCTTTGGTACCTCAGTCACCTGTAGATATTCAATATTCTCAAGTGTGATTAAAATAAGAGAGCCTTTCCTCTTATTTATACTCTCCAAGTAGCTTCCTTAGAAGCATCTTCTAGGCTAGTTTGCCCACATAGCCAGTTTGTCCACATAGTCACCTATGTCCAACTTTGCCCAATTTTCCACTTGTCCATGTATCCAATAACCACTTGACCACTTAACCCATTTTCCTCATTTTAGGTTTAACCTTCTTATAACCACTTTCCATAATTAGAAAGTTCTCCATTTACTTTATTATTTAAATAATCCTTCTTGACTTTGTCACTTCATTTTATTGATTTTATCACTTCACTTTATTATTTAAATAATCCTCTTTGACATTGTCACTTCACTTTATTATTTAAATAATCATCTTTGACTTTGTCACTTCACTTTATTATTTAAATAATTTCTTCTTTGCAAACACTTTGACTTCTTTGACCTTTTGGGGTTTCAAGCCAATCATATGAGGGTCCTTCAACTTCGTAAGGCCATAACTCTCAAACCGTGAGGAGTTATGTGACATTCCACATATCACCGGAAATGGAATGACATGTACTATCCATATAGAATAGTATTACCTACAAATATATCAAAACTCATACCATTATACATAAAACAAACTTGGTTCCATTACCCAAACCTTTGTGCTATCAGAATTCACTACTAGACTTTCTTCAAGGGTTGACATCAATGACAACCAACCCAATTAATCAAAAAATGTATTGTTCAATAATGGTTTTGTGATACCTTGTTCCATGAATATTGATAATTATTCCATACTCTTCTTTGATAATGATGATATCAACGTTCTTGTCTTCCTTGAAATCTTTCCTGTTAATGAGGGTGTAGATATGGTTTAACATTTGATGATTTTCCTTCACTTTGCACATGCATTTCATATATCTTCTTTTCAAAGACAATGGAATCCTCTATCCTCTTTTCTTGGTCTTTTATTACTCTATCCTTGGAGATAATACCATCATATTTTGTGTGTACATCCTCTATATGAAGTTCAATTTTTTCAAGTATCTTCTGGTGACCTTCTTGAATCTTGTAATATTTCTCCTTTCTAAGCTGCATTGCCACCCCATTTATCAAATTATGACGTCTTTCTTCAATTCCGGATTTCATTTCTAATTTTACCTCATCGGTATTTAGGGATTCCTCAACCTTGTAAATCTCATCTTCAAATATTTTGGTAGTCTCTTCATCCAAGATCCTTGTTTTTTCATGATTTTGACCATGCTTCTTTTCTTATTTTATTCTCTTGACCTCCTCCAATAGTTGTTTTATTATGGTTTCTTAATTTACCTATTTCTTCATCTTTCTTTTTCAATTCTTCCTTTGAATCATCCTTTTCCCGCTTCCCTTTGCTACTATTTCCTCATTTTAATTTTTGAACCTCCTTAATAAGTGTTTCATTAAGGTCTTCTATCTTAGATAAATCATCACCCTTCTTATTTATCTCTTATTTTACTTCATTTAACTCATATTTACATCTATACATTTCCTCAATTGTTGTGCCATTGATCCATTTATTTGAGAAGAGTTTTTCAAATTCTTCCCATGTGAGGTTCTATCTAGTATCCTCATCAATACTCTTCGACCACTTTAGATGGTCACCAAAAAAAAAAATTCTTGTTGTTAAAGGATACCTATAATATTCTTTTACCAACCTCAACCATTCCATAGGATTGATTTCATTTTTATCTTCATCTCCTGTAAATCTGGGTATTGCCATTGATTCTTAAGTGAGGTCTAACCACAATCATCAACTTCCAACCTTTGTATATTAAGGACAATGATATAAAATAGTTATAATACTTGTCCCAATATAATATTCTCTATGTTTTATATTTTCAATGGACGTTGAATCATCTCAATCAGACATCCCAATCAAAAGTTATGATAGTTTTAAGTGAACATACCTTTGAAACCCTAATTTGGAGTATGTCCTTCTGGCTAACCTTCCTTCTCATGTATTTATGAAATTTTGGCCCTTCTAAGTTTGAAATTTTGGCTTGTATTACTCTATTATTTCTTCTCAGTAATTCCACAGGTCTGACCAAAATTTGATGTACCAAGTGAAAGTTATGGTAACTTTCCCAAACCTTTCTTATTTTTGGCCTTTTCTAGAGATTGAACCTGCATAATGACACATGTCAAAATTTTAATATCTAATTCTGAATATTGTACCAAAAATAATATGGACTATCCTATTTCAAATGCAACTAGTTTCACAAAATTTGGATCCTCTTTGAAGAATATATGACTCTTTTACCCAGAACACCTGTTTGAGACTAGTTACAAGATTAGTCAAAAACCCTATCTTCCACAGGGTATATCTCCAAAAGTATAACGACCCAAAAGCTAAAATTTGTACCACAAATACCTTGATATTTATGATATATAATATCCACTTTTTTTTGTCTGAATCATCCTAGAAAACAAGTTATGGATAAAATCTCAAGATATCTCATTTAACACTGAATTTAGGATGAGTAAAAAATCCTATCTTTGGTAGGATGTATCTCTAAAAGTATAATGACCCAAAAGATGAAATTTGTACCACCGATACCTTGATATGTTTGATAAATAACATCCAAATTTTATTTTGTTTGAATCATCCTAGAAAAAAAGTGACATTGAAAATTCTAATATGACTTACTTGGAGAAGAAAAAACCCTAGGATCGATGCTCTGATACCAAATGTTATGTTCCAAATACTTAAGATATCATAACATAACAAAATTACACACCATGTATAGAAATGTGAGTGGAGCACAACTTCAATATACATAGAAAATATAATTTACACAATAAATCCTTAAACAATAGGACAACCTCCTCCACATAACCAAATACATTCATACATCAAATTTCACATATCTCAATAACGGATACATAATCTCTATATATACCTATTCAAACCTACACATGAGGCCCCTTTACTATTAGGTCAAATCAATTACACACACACACACACACACACACACACATTTACACATTACATGTACATTTATCCCCATATATTCCCCTCCCCCCCCTTAGGGTCATATCTGTTATCACCAAAAAATTGCTCATATAAATATAGACAACGAATGAAGAAATAATAAACACAAATATAACATAAAACCAATAATTAGAGGAGGTTCACACTCAATTTAGCTAGATAATCACAAAAATATGCAAAAATATCCTGAATTTTAGTGCACATTCAACAAAGACAACATGCACACACCTGTATGGGCTAACACAATGTCAAATATGCACAGTGCGTGCCCCACGTGACTAACAATTGAGCAACTTGCGTGGATGCAGAAATGACACATTGATGATTTTGGTTGGGCCTCAACCACTTCTGGGATGAAGTGCATTTCATCCATACCCCAAAATGGCCTTCAAATTCTTCCTTGTGATCATTGAAAAGATGGGAGGCACCTCCAAAGGCCTCCCCATTCACACTTGAAACTAGTTGTGAATGTTGGATTTACTTCACACACACCTAGGATTTATTTTTCCTAAGGTTATTCCTTGTTTATTAGTCATAATTAGTCATTATCTGATCTCCTATATTTTAGGAGAGAATATTCCACTTGGAGAATATTCTCTTTCAATTGACACTTCAGTATGACTAGTTGAGTTGAGTTTAGATGTTGCATTGGTTTTGTCACCATGCAACATTGGGATAATCACCATGATAATGCGCACTTGCCTTTGGATCATCACTAAACTGGTGCATTAACATTGTTTCCCTGAGTTATCTCCTCACTACTCTTTGTTCAGTCAGTTAACTGAAGACTAGTTGATTAGTTAACTCAACTAGGTGGCAATTCATTCCTGTAATTGCCTGAGAGACTAGACTAGGTGGCAATTCATTCCTGCAACTGCTGGTGTGTGTCCATATCACTCTAGACCACCACTATGGCTCATTAGTTACTCATGTATCCTATATCTATTGTAAATTATTCACTCTTTGAGTGTGGAATACAATTAATGAGAATTCTTCCATTCTTTCTCTCGTTCTTCTTCTTTCTCAATTTATCTCTGCAAATGTGTGTATTATTGTTTAGATAGATCTATTCTGTGCAGGTTCAACACATTTACATGGTATCAGAGCTGACGGGCTTCTAAGCAAAAGCTACACCAAATTAATTTTGTAGGTACTGAAGATTGAAGAATGCAGAAAATATGGAATTTATGTTTTACTTGCTGATAATACTTCTCATGCCTCATAACTATTTGGAGTGGAAGCCAAAGATTCTACTTCTTCTCAGAAGTAGAGGCTTATACCAAATAACCATGGCAATGGAAGTAGAGCCTGATTCCACTGATGAGAAAAATGACTTTCTCAATAGACAAAATATGGCCATAGGATTTATCTTCTTGTCTATTTCTCCAGAAATTCTCCACCAAGTATATGAAGAATCACAAGAATCAAATCCAAATGAATTATGGACCAGATTGGAGGTTCTATTTGGGAATAAATAAGATTGTGAAGATTGCATGCAGGGGATTGGAAAGATAGAGCCAAAAGAGAAGCCATCAGAAGATCAAGCCTCTTATTATGAAGAGTCTTCTACAAAAGTATTTGCATAAATTTGTATTCCATTAATTGAAGATGATGTCTACTCCATTTCAGATTTATTTTCTGAAGTTCATGTGGAAGATATATGGCATTCATCTCAGGAGTCACATGTAGAAACTTTTGCATGCACCATGCATGCATCTCAGGAGACAAAAAGGGAGCCGTGCACATCATACTCCATTATGATATTTTATGAGAACAATTTGCAGAAAAAAGTTGGATATTTGAATTTCTCTCGGGAAAATATCGAATTTCAAAAAAAAAATCGTCCGAAATGGAGTCCGGAAAGTGAAGTTATGATCTTTTTAAAATCAATAAAATTTCAGCATTTTTTCGGAAACGGTCGCGCGGTTTTCAAAATTTCATCCAAACTTTATTTGGATATTTTTCATTAAAAGAAGATAAAGTGGATATGTGTGGAAATATCAATGGTTCATATACTTCATCAGATCCATGCAGACATCTACATCTTCAACAAAATCTTCAACGAGCACAAACTTGCACAGTTGTGAGGTCTTCTTGGAGTGAAGGAAAGGGTTGCTTAACAACTATTTTTTGTTCCTTCTCATTTTTTTTTTTATGCATTGTAATTTGAAAGGGGATTTTTCCCATGAGGTTTTACCTCTTTCCTTGTTTATTTCAATGTATCTTTTGTATTTGGGTACCTAACATGGCCTTGTTGCCGGAACCCATTCTTTATTTTCACCATAGTGATGTTCAGGGGGGGTGTTGGAGTTACTTCACACACACCTAGGATTTATTTTTTCTAAGGTTTTTACTTGTTTATTAGTCATAATTAGTCATTATCTAGTCTCCTATATTTTAGGAGAGAATATTCCACCTAGAGAATATTCTCTTTCACTTGATACTTCAGTTTGACTAGTTGAGTTGAGTTTAGATGTTGCATTGGTTTTGTTACCATGCAACATTGGGATCATCACCATGCTAATGCACACTTTCCTTGGGATCATCACTAGTGTTAAGGTCCTAACCCGCACATAGGTAGATTAATGTATTCGGATGTAATAAAGGTCAATATTAATAAGACCTTTCAATAAAATAGAATAAGGCGGATGTAAGAAGACCTAATAGAAGCTTCCGCTTCTAGAAGGATC
>ML780055.1:806917-826012 GCA_009831015.1 Picea engelmannii
TGTTCAAGTGCTATTTCTGTTGCTATTTCGTATATCATTTCTGTGTATTGTGAAGATTATGCTGGATATTTCACTGTTATTCTGTTATTTCTAGCATTTCGTTTCTGTTCTGCATATTTTATATATCTGGTATCTTGCAACTAGACTGGCACATTACCCTTGTTTCCTTGAGTTATCTCCTCACTACTCTCTTTTCATTCAATTAACTGAAGACTAGTTGACTAGTTAACTCAACTAGGTTGCAATTCACTCCTGTAACTGCCTGAGAGACTAGACTAGGTGGCAATTCACTCCTGTAACTGCTGGTGTGTGTCCAGATCACTCTAGACCACAACTATGGATCAATAGTTACTCATGTATCCTATATCTATTGTAAATTATTCACTCTTTGAGTGTGAAATACAGTTAATGAGGATTCTTCCATTCTTTCTCTCCTTCTTCTTCTTTCTCAATTTATCTCTGCAAATGTATGTATTATTGTTTAGCTAGATCTATTCTGTGCAGGTTTGACACATTTACAATGAAATATCTATCCATCCTCCTATAAATAGAGGATCATTGTATGTGTTAGGTGATTTATATGTACTAAGAAAAACACTAAAATACTTTAATACCCTCAATTTAAATTGTCAACCTGGGGTAAGTAAACTTAGAGTTGTAACAAAATATATGCCAAAGGTAGAAGGGTTGGTAGGATTTTAGTATAACTAAGTAAGGTAGCTATCTAAGGATAATCTACTCAAGCAAAGCTATCTAATGAGAAAACCCTGCTAAGCAACTTGAAACTATGTAACCTAAGTACTTTTGGGCCAAGGATCGATGGATAGTTCCTATGAAATCAAGTAAAAACCCTATGTAAATAAAATTTGTTTAACAATAAGAAAAACTACTAAGCATAATAAGCAAATGAAAAAATCAAACTTATTTAACTTGCCAACCTACATTCAATGAGCAACTACCCTGTGAAATCAAATAAATAAGCAAGTAAGAAAAAACACCTATCTAACCTATTAAAGCAAATAGACAAGTAAGCAAAGACACTTGACTAACCTACTAAAGAAAAAGACAAGTAAGCAAAGGCAAATAACTATTGCAAGTAAAACTTCTCATTGAACAACTATCTACCCTAAGAGGCAAGTGAACTAAATTCCTAATGCAAAACTATTTCTAATGCGAAAGGAATCTAAGTGCTCAATGCAATGCATGGAAGAAAATCTATTCTATTGAAAGCAAGAAGAAATAACAACTAATTCTTATTCTACGTTAAGAAAACTACTATCTAATCTATCAAAGCAAAGTCTATCTATCCTACAACAACAATACGACTATCTTCTGACTTAGGATTTTTGTGGTGTTTCAATTGCATCCAAAGACTATTATTGGTGGCAGTAATATCATCAACCTAACACTGTAGAGAATTCATCTTGGCTTGTAGGACAACGTTATCATGGTGTAAATGACAACTCAGTGTTTCATGCTCTCTAAGTTTGAACTGGAGGGTTGGGAGTTTTTTGGAGGCTATTGATGACATGTGAGGGATCCTTGAGATGTATATTATACCCTCAATCCTTTAAACCATTCAAAACAATAATTTTACCTCTGCAAAATTAGTTCCAAAAGTGACTTCCCATAAGCGCAACAATTCTGGCCTGGCGAACTTGTGAAAAATAGGTATCAAAGTGACACATATAACTACAAGACAGTAAAACCTATGTAAAAAATGAGAGAGTTTTTTGTTTTTGAATATTTTCTTGACAAAAAACTCTCTTGTTTTTCAAAATTCACTTTCAGTTGTCAGGAAAACACACCAATAAAACATGACTAAAACAGGAAAAACATAGTGTTTTATTTCCTGAAAACCTAGGCATCTAAGAGAATTGAATATATCCAAAACCATAACTTATATTTAGAAATTGAGAGAGATTATTGTTTTTTAATATGTCCTTGATAAAACCCTCTCTTGGTTTTCAAAAATTCCTTTTCTGTTGTTAGGAAAACACAAAAATAAAATATGACTAAAACAGGAAAAAACAGAGTGTTTTATTTTCTGAAAGCATAGGCCTATAAGATGATAGAATATATCCCCAAAAATAAAGTATATTCAAAACATGAGAGAGGTTATTGTGTTTTGGTATGTTAGGAACACAAAAATCCTCCATTTTTAAAAATTACTTTCCCATTTTTTCAGAATCACAGCTTAAAGTTGGTTACTCAAAACTTGCAGAAGTGTAACATGCTCTTAGCAGAAACACAACATGTTCTTTGATAGGGATTTTGGAGGCCTTCCTAGAGGATTTTTGGGATGAAAGTGGTATGGGTGTAATTTTTATGATGTCTTCTACACAATGGAACCATCAAGCACTGCAAATGCCTTCTCCAACCCTCTGAAAAAATGACTTGAAGTCAAACTATTCAAATTTGTAGAAACCCTCCTATAGTGACTGTATTTGGAGAATTTATCTCAAATAATAGAACATGTGCATAAAATGAAGGAGGTTTTTGTTTCTTGGTATATTATTGACAAAGAAATCTTTCACATTTGTCAAATCCATCCTCCTTAATTTAGAAACCAATTTTAAAGTAGAACTTTGACCAAGACAATCATTTGAAAATTGATGACAAGGACTAATGACATGACCATGATGAAAATTTATGACCTTGGATGTGTGGAGGGAGTAGTAAGGACACCTAGACACACCAATGACCATTTTACAACCAAGAGATGCCATATTTTATTTGATAATTTTATTTTGAAAATATAACAATTTGACCTAATAACCCTATCAATCACATGAAAGAGAAAACTTGATCACGGGTGACTGACAAACTGACAAATACTAACAAAAGGCTTGGTTTGTACTGGTAGGCATGGTGAATCAGGATAATTGTTATTTCCTTTCATTGATCTGTAACAATTCAAAAAACTTTTCCTCTTTTCATAAGCTTGTAATACAGATGGCAGTAAGTATTTAGCAGTTGTTATTGCTCTGTGTTTGTCACAAAGAGTAGTTAAGTATAAAAAAATGCACTTCATAACACACATAATGATTCCAACAGTATATAATTTAGGATACCAATACAAACAACTGTTGATATAATATCCTAAGACATTGTAAAAAGACAATATGACATAATTTTGACAGAAATCCTACTTCCTCTTCTCATGGGTTTTGCTATACAAATGGGCAATGCTTAGCATTTTTAGATCAGGAAAAATCTAGCTTAGGAAAATCCCCCCAGACTGAAGATAAGGCACATCCTCATGCCATGAATTAGCAATAGGCTTATTTGTCTTCTTTCCCGATGAGGCTGCAAGTGTATCAACAAATTTCTTGGACTTTTGGTCCGGTAAAGGAATAGCTTGAGCATATGAGGGTTTGGGTGGAGTAACAGTCCCTAGATCAAGAGTCTTCTTGCTCATATTGATTGTAATATGAGAGTTTTCAAATTGGTAAATGAACTCTTCTCAAGACTCTTTTAAGAAGTAAAAGGGAAAGTTACAATGGCTTATTGAACTGAAAGTGAGCTAATAATTGAAATTGGCAGGCTT
The DNA here is from genome assembly GCA_009831015.1 of Picea engelmannii. Lineage (NCBI taxonomy): Eukaryota > Viridiplantae > Streptophyta > Pinopsida > Pinales > Pinaceae > Picea > Picea engelmannii. The sequence goes on from ML780055.1 coordinate 810,468, forward strand.
TAAAGACAGAATATCTACCTTCACATGTAATCAATCTGGTGATGACTATGAGAGGGGTGATTAGCTCCTCTTTTATCCACTCCTTGGAGTATCCCTTGCTCTAGAGATGTTCTAAAATTTGGTTTTGAAAACCATGTTATAGCTTGCTCTTGGCAACTGGTGGTGTTTAAATCAACGGTCTCCAACTCTTGGGAGCTTTGTGGCTGAGGAAATTGATTCCTCAGAGGCCATGAACATAGTGAATAGGAGTTGAGGCAGGCTAAGAGTGTTCCATTGCTATTGATTTTTCCACCATGCTTACTCAATCCACTTGCATAGAACATGTAATGTCAAACCTACCATGAACAACCTGTAACAAAAATGCAATGTCAAACCTACAATGAACAACCTGTAACAAAAAATAAACCAACAGAGTGGTTTGTTAAGGACATATACAACAATTTATAGCACACAGGAGTTTAGCACTTCAAGATAAAATGATTGTTGATGTAATAACCTGTATCATGAAAATAATACAATTTTTTTTTACAAAGATTTACTTCTTTAGGCAATGATCATTTGTCAACCCATGAACCCCTCCCCCACACCTAAGTATTGTGACACCTCACAATAAAAAGTATTGGAAACCAGTTAGTATCCCCCAATAGCCGAATATTTATAGTATGTCAAGTGTAAAGATAAACTTTCACAGATTGGTCTGACGAGACGGTTAGAATATGGCCCCACCTATAGGATAATAGATCCTATATATAGATAAGAAGAGGTAGGAAAGAGTCAGTTCCCAATGGAAAGTTTATGGAGTTCATTAACCTTATATTAACCATACATACTTCATGTTAGCTTTGTCTACAAGTAATGCCATACATCAGGACAAGTTTAAATTTATTATTTATTTTTGGCAGATTACCATCCTTGCTAGGTAGAATCCCCTGCTACCAGCAAGCCTGTTCAATACTCTAGCGGGTTTACCTAGTCATACCACAAGTTGGTACCCGCTACTAGCAGACCTGTTCAGTATCCCGATGGGTTAGCCTCTTAAACCCTCAGAGACTAGCCCTCCATCCTTTAAGATTTTAGTATAAGATTTCTTATGCAAGAAGATGAGAGAACAACTCTGAAAACATTTTTTTTTTTTTTTCAATTGGGATGGTATTTATGTTAGAGGATGACTTTCCATTATATTACTTAGTGATTTTCCTGATGTAAGGGGTACTTAAGCAGATGTGGCCTATCTAAAGATATGATATAATCAAGCTATTTAGTGTGTAGTGGATGGTACCATTGAGAAATAACATAAAGGTATCTCTAGGCTCAACTTACTTTCTTCCTTTGTAGTTATTGTGATGTTTCCATGACTAACCGCTAATTAGACCTCCTTGTTACTCTTTGATAAAGACACTTGACTCACTTACTCAGGTTTCTTGGAAAAACTGTACGAGAGACCTCTAAGCTTGATGGTTACGATGTCACTTCCTTATATAGTGGTGAAGGTTCAAGAGCAACTGCTATTTAAGATGCCTTGAGAAAAAGAAGATGAAAGTCTTTGAAAAAACATGGTTAATTATAGCAAGTCATTATTCATTTGATGCTTAGCAGACAACAAGGTTCAAGTATAGCAATGTTTCAAAGACAAATCCTTCTTTTATATTTCCTTGAAACTGTCTACTCCTAGTGAAATAAATACCTACAGAAGTCTCTAAAAAAAAACACACTCTAAAATATCAAAGAATAACGAGATCAAGTCACTGGAATATGTATATCATAGCTATTTTATTAAAAGCAAATGTAAAATGAGGATGCATTAGACTCTAAGATAAACTAACAATACACAACTTTTATTTACTATCCTACCCTACAAAAGAAAGGAAAAATATTTATTCAAGTGTAAGAGCTCTTCCAATGTAACCATGTTTGGAGCAAGATAAGAAACATACTCATATCCATATATGAAAAATTTACCACAGTGATTACCTGGATATGAAGAACTAACCAACCTACTTGTTTGGGCATCAAAAGGTGTTGAAGAAGAGAATAGTATTGTGGCCTGATGACCTCTTGAAACCAAATTTCAATGTAATCTTGATGGTCATCAACAATAATTTCTATGTTCTCCTTCATCATGCTATGAAGATCCTCTTCTTATTGATGATTGATTTCTGAAGTATATAAAGTATCTAATGAGATGGATGTTGAGAACTCCTCAATATCAGGTCTTAATGATTGCTCTCCACTAGGTGTAGTCCATTCTTTCTCGAATTCCTTCGCATTTTGGAAAGGAAAATCATTTTGTAGCTCATAGGACCTTGATTCTTCTAATATTTTTGGAGAGTCAGACAAGTTCTTGGCTATTTTCCAGATGCGTTCTTCCTGAAAAGAACAAATCCTGACTGCTTCTAGGATTTGAGAAAGTTCCCTCAGGCTAATGGTTTCTTCTGAATTCATCTTGTCATTTGATAAAAAATGGTTCACATAAAGATGATGTCCACAAAGTTAGGATCTCCTAATGGTGGTAAGAAAACAAAGGTTGTATTGTTTGGTTCTATAGAAGGCTCGAGTGGTCTTGCCTCCTGTCCTACTATTACTGATGCTTCAATTTCTTATTCTATAGTGCTCCCTATTTTAGTCTCTTTAGAGACTGATTTAGCTCTTTGTGTTGAGCTAACTCTTTTTTTTTGGTATCAGTCTGTGGAGTTTATGAGTGGAACGTTCCTTCCCCCAAAGAGATTGGAAGGAACCTTAGTTGAAAGGTATGATTTTGATTTAAGGTATCTACCTTGTGGGTCTCTATGCCTATTCATGAAAGAAAGTAAAGACAAAAGAGAAAAGCTACCATCTGGTTTCTAGGTCTATTTCATGAAAGTAAACAAAAAAAAGAAAAACTACCATTGGGTTTGGGGGAACTTGCTATAGAAGATGCATAGGTTCTTACCTCTCATCTTAAAGCTCCCCCACCACCAATCTAATGCTAAGGTCTAAGGATGATCTATTTCCTAACTACTTCTTACCTTGAGACAACTCCCCGACAACGACACTAAAATGTTAGGTGATTTATATGTACTAAAAAAAGACACTAAAATACCCTCAATTTAAATTTTCAACACGGGGTAAGTAAACTTAGAGTTGCAGCAAAATATATGCCAAAGGTAGAAGGGTTGGTAGGAGTATAGTCTAACTAAGGAAGGTAGCTATCTAAGGCTAATCTACTCAAGCAAAGCTTTCTGATGAGAAAACCCTACTAAGCAACTTGAAACTATGTAACATATGTACTTTTGGGCCAAGGATCAATGGGTAGTTCCTAAGAAAGCAAGTAAAACACCTATGTAAAGAAAACTAGTTTAATGATAAGAAAAACTACTAAGCATAATAAGCAAATGACAAAAGCAAACTTATTTAACTTGCCAACCTACATTCAATGAGCAACTACCCTGTGAAAGCAAATAAATAAGCAAGTAAGCAAAAGAACCTATCTAACCTTAAAGCAAATAGACAAGTAAGCAAAGACACCTGACTAACCTACTAAAGCAAAAGACAAGTAAGCAAAGGCAACTAACTACTGCAAGTGAAACTTCTCATTGAACAACTATCTAGCCTAAGAGGCAAGTGAATGAAATGCCTAATGCAAAACTATTTCTAATGCATGAAAGGAAATCTAAATGCTCAATGCAATGCATGAAAGGAAATCTATTCTATTGAAAGAAAGAAGAACTAACAACTAATTCTTATTCTATGTTAAGCAAACTACTATCTAATCTATCAAAGAAAAGTCTATCTATCCTACAACAACAATAAGACTATCTTCTAAACTACGAAAGCAAGAAACTATTCTTTAATCTACAAAAGCAAGGAAACCATCGTCTAAAAAATCAAGAAAACTACTATTCTATATAATTCAATTGCATCCTATGCTAATTAAGTAAATTCATACTACTTAGATTCATAATTGAAAAATAAACTTGATAATCAACTTTGAAATGAAAATTGCAACCTAGATCTAAAAAGGAAATTGCACAAAATAAACTAAACTAATTCTATTTTAACAAGTTAAATATCAAAGTGGAAAATACTCATAAAACAGAAATTAAATCTTATTTCAGCATATGACAATAAGCAAACTAACTAACAATTAAATGAGAAAAAGTAAACAATAATTAAAGAAGAAATCTGAAAATAAAAACTAAGACTAACACTATCTATCCATCGAAACCCTGTCAAAGAAAGCATGCATTAAAACTCTATTTTAAAACTCTGTTTTTAAACTCTAACTAATCTATTTCAGCATACATAAATTCTAGTTTATTATTTAGTCACATGGGGGTTAGTGGCTTAAGATTAAGCTTAAGCTTATCAATACTAACTAAGAACTCATTGCATACTAACAAAAATCCTTCATATTAACCTGCAAAAGGAAACTAACACAATTAAACTATAACAATAATTTATACAATGAGAAAACAAAATGACAATTCATGTACAGGAAAAGAAATAAAAATACATCTACGCTATTTAATTCATAAGTAAATACATAAGATAGTTACCCAGACTGTTGGTGCCCCCCCCAACAGTCGTGGTTAGTCTTCAAAGGCACACTATGAACTTCAACATAATGATTTCACCATTAAAACTTAAAAACACAGTTTTACACCATTCTGGCAAAACGAAAATGGCAAAACAGATCCAAAATCGTATTTGCCTCTTACACACTAATTCTTCTACTTATTAATAATATTATGATCATCCTATCAGTATTTATAAGCTTATAGACCAAGTGGTCGACCACAGGAGGGTCGAACCACTTCTAATTTCGGCAAATTACAATAAATGATGCCCTAACCGCCGAAATAGAGTAAGCCAATAATCGCCCTCTTGGACAACTAATTCTGAGTTGTCGGGAGCTCAGTTGCTAAAGGGGATAAGCATGTTTCTGGTTTTCCCATCTCTGGCCACCAATGCCATAATCACCAAGTCACCCTACGTTTTTGTGCAGGTAGAGGTGCTGGATGGAGTGCCAAATCGAGTGCCGAAACGAGTGTTGGAAGGAGTGCCAGATCAAGTGCCAGAACTAGAAATTTAGTGCGTTTTTACCCTGTAACACCAGGAAAACGTGAATTAGCTCTTGGAAATCATAGAACATGATGAATTATACTCGATACAATCATTAAACATGAATCATGCGTACCTTATGTCGATCATACTATTTTATCATGAAATTCTTCAAAAATCTCCTTCAAAAGATGAAAAACACATATGTACATGTTGCAAAAGTGCATAATAACCGTCATAAAAGTGATCATATCTTGGGCTCAACAGTATGAAAAATAGGAAGAAGTTCATTGGATTTTTATGCTGCTCAAATACTCTTGGAGAAACCATTTTTCTCTCAAGAATATCTTGGGAAAGTATAGCATAGGGAAAGCTTTTCACCTCTTAGAAAGCTTTGCCATAGAGTTATTCACCATTGTTGAGTAAAAATATGATAGTACTAGCTCTACTTTTAGGGATTCAATAACCCTCCCTAAGAGGAATAGGGGATTCATAAATCTTACATTTCTCCTCTTGGTGTTCTCAATTTCAAAGACCATTCTCTATTGGGTAACCATTATTTGTGTTCAATTTCATGCATCCTTTGTTAATATTTTCTTAGTTTAGTTTTCATTGTTTGTTATTACTATCTTTCTTTAATTCTTTCTTTCTAGCTTATGGGTTCACTAACCTACTAACCATTGTTATATGTTTCTTTGTTGTCTTACCAAGGAAATCAAAGGGGTCTCTTTTTGCTCACCCTTGTGATCAAAATCCCCAAACAGTTTGGCGACCATACTGGGGATTTGTATCAAAATACTCCTCAATTAGGCTATTAGAGATTTCTTTCTCACTATTTTGTGTTTGCAGGGATCAAAACCAACCTAATCCAACCCTCAGATGCAGTAATTGGTCCTATGATCAAGAGAACCCAAGTTAAATTTCCAACCCTCCATTTCTCTGCGTGTGCATAAGTCTAGGTAGAAGAAATGCACTAACCATGCAACTTTTGTTGGAAGATTGGTTGTTGTCATTGATGTCAACCCTAGTCATGGGTTTTGGACCGCAAGATTGATGAAGGTATTTGGACATGAAGGAAAATGCACATGCAGATACAACACCCATGGATGGATAGTATACATCATGTTGTTTTTGGTGGTATGTGGCACATCACGTGGATCCTCATGGTTGAGGAGAAATAAATTTTTGAAGATGACAGAGTGAATTGAAGAAGGAAGTACATGTAGGCCCTGAAGATAATTAAACAAAAGAATTACAAAATAAGAAAGTGTCAGGTCGGCCTTAATGTTAAAAGGAAGTGACATAAATAGTATACATAAACATCATTATACATTCATTTGATACAAGTCAAATTTTAGAGGAAATAAGAAGAAAAGAAGGCCAGATTTCAAGGGAGGATGAAGTCTTTTGGTGATGTGTTCTAAGGTATGTTTTTTTCAGGTCATCTTACCATTTTTGCTATAATTTGTTTTCTAGAACAATTCAGATGGTGAAATTTCTATGGTATTGAGACGACATATCAAGGAACCTTTGGTGTTATCACTGAAATTTCATCCGCAAATGGTTACAGAAATCCAACAACTTCAAACAATTATGAGTTCAGCCATGGACCAAAATTACCAAAAAAACATTTTCAAAAGGTCCAAAACTATACAACTAGTTATAAAATTAAGGTGCACTATGACCACATAGGGACGCGTGCACATGCACCATCCAGAAATGAAAGAAAAGCGCACATGCGCACGATGCATGACTGTGGTTGCTAAAAGCCGCACAAATCTGAGAACAATGCATTTATGAGATTGGTTGGCCTCCCACCCACTTCTGGTTCAGCTTCCAAGTTGATTTGACATCCAAATCTTGGCTAGATCCGACTGGGTGGCTGGTCAAAGACCTAAAAATGCCCTAAACAACCCCTTTTCACACTAAAATCTGGTTGCACAATACCTCAAAGTGATGCTATAAAACAAGGCCATGGGTGCACTACATTTTCAAGGAATTTTTTTGCAAGGTTATGCTTCTGCTATTCTCTCAGGAAATCCTCTTTTCTCATCAAGAGAATACTAGCATCATTACATTTGGGAAATCCATCTCACCTCTTGAGTGGATTAGCTTGGGATTCTTTCACCATTTCTTTCAAAGTTGTAAGAAGAGCTTAATTGTGGGGGTCCAAGAGCCCTTCCTTAGAGGAAGAAGGGACCCAAAGTCCTCTTTCTTCTCGGTGTTTTCTTTCACTAATATAATCCTTGCTATTGGTGACATGAGTCTTATTGGTTTTTTGTTCTTATGTCCTTATGCTCAATAGTTTAGTTGTTCTTTCATTTCTTAGTTTAATTCTTAGCTTAATCTTTTATGTTTCTTTTTCTAACCCTTTCCTTTACCGCTGTCTTGCTTAGCTAACCCAACTAAGCTTGTAAGAACCTCTGTTTTGCTCATTTAGGTGACAAAAGAGGCGCAATAGATTGGTGACCATACTGGGGAAAGGTATCAATTTCCTACCCCATTTGGGTTTTTCTAGCTCTTCTTTTGGTTTATTTAACTTGTAGGTACCTTAAACAGCCCAAGCCGACCTGCAAAACATCCAATTCAAAGCTGAATTGAGAGAATTCCATCCGAAATTTTCCTCATGGCCATGTGTTAGGGGTGCATGGTTTTATTGGCCCATAGTCGCGCATCGTGCGCACGTGCGCCAAACTTACTGTGTTGTTCTGTGCACCTATGCCCAAAAGTCTATTTTGGTTTGTGCACAGGCACTCAGTGCACCTCTGTCTACTCCGAGACCCATGCACCTGTTCAGAAAAATACACATTGTAAGCTTTTTTGTGATTTGGGGAAGGCCCCTAGCCTTCTTAAAAATGATTTCATGCATGTTGTAATTTGCACCACATTTAGTTCCCTCTCCATATAAAGGGATTAGTCAAAACACATAGGCACTTAGGGGGTTTAAAATCATTATTTCCTCTTTTCTTTCATTTTTCCACATGGATGGCTTGCTTTGACTAAGAGTATAAGTTGGAATCATTTGTAATCACATAAAACTTGTATTGGGAGCAAAAGTTGGATAACAATTGTTTAGTATGCTCTTCTCTCACACTTCAAAGCGACTTTGAGAATCAGAAAAAGGTTGCAGGACAATTTCATCTCCCTTAAAAAGACTAAAACCTTTAGGAGAGGACAATAGCCCCCTTGAGACTCCTCTTAGTTTATTTTTCAAACACATCTCAAGATTGTGATGGGCCCATACATGCCCACATGCTACAAAGATAGGATAGTGTTGAAATTTACTTTCTTAGGTTAAATCGCTAGGGAAGTTTAAAGGTTTTGTAACCGGCCCATACATGCCCAGATGTTCACAATCTAGATAGTTTCAAATCTTTCTTAGATTAAATCACAATAGGGAGTTAAAATAATAGTAAAGGACCCACATCTCCACATGCTAGCTTCCTAGGGACTTTTGAATTACGCAAGGTTGTACCAAAGGCATTTAGTTAATTAGGTAATCAACATTGTTAAGGACCAAGTGAAGTCCACATGCAGCGAGGTGACACCTAATTCATTAAAACATTGGCACACTTTCACTCATTCACACACAAAAGTCACTTATCACTCACATAGTTTTCATCTCGAAATGTGGAGGTCAAAGTATGTTTCCTCCAAAGGGATTCCGAAACACCTCACCCTTTTCTTGACGAAACTATCCACTCCCATTTAATTTCAACGAGATTGGTTCACACCCCCAATCTCTCAAACAAACCACATCTAAATTTTTTCTAAAAAATCACTAAGTTTTTCTCCACAGGAGGTGCCAAAAGAAAGTTTTTAGTCTAGGTAGGATTTTGGGGATAGGCATCCAAATAACTCCCCATTATCTAGTTCTCACATTGTCAAAACAATAGAAGTTGTCAAATAGGGAACTGAAAATCCTCTAGTTCAAGTGTTCCTAACACCATAAGGCAGGGAGATACCCATGCAGGGTTGAAGGCTGAGGTCTAGTTGTTCTATGTGTCCCCCCTTGAGGCACCCACCTCTTGGACGAGATCCATCCCGTGACCCATTTCTTAGGTCAAAAATCTAAATGCCGCACTTTGATCGAGGTACCTAGTGACCAAATTTTAGGACATCTACCCAGGTGGCAATTGTGGGTTGCAATTACACCTTGATCATATTTTTTGTGGCTATTGGGAAATATCGCCAGCTCTTTCAGGATATTCCCCCTTTACCCCTCATTATAACTGATTACTTCATCCTTCACTAGTTTCTCTTCCGGTGACTTCAGACCCCATTGTTGAGTACTATTGGAAGGTATAGTGCTATTTGAGAGGAAGGACATTACGTCTTTTAGGACATGAGCATTTGTTTTCTTTGATCCCCCATACGGACAAAACCCACTTATCCACATATATGCTTCTTTTTCAAAATACTTTATGATGCACTTCTGATTACATTTGATTTAGATATATATCATGTAAAGTTCAAAAATTACAACAAAGGCTCTTGTTTATTTATTACTCTCACCACAATCTGCACACATCCACTTAGCTAGTCGGACATCATAGGGGACCCATAGAACCCCCATCATTCCAGACACTTGTTGAACCTCCCTCCTATTTTAGGGGGAGTTCCTAGTCTTGCCAACTCATCGGCTCCACCTTCTCACACCCCTGTGAGTGCCATTGTCTTAGGATCATCTTTGCTTGGTTCCACCTTACTTGGGTCCACTTCTCAAGGACCACTGTCCACTCGCTCTCCTTTACTCGGAAGTGGGGGGCCAACTTCTTCTCAAGGGGGAAGTACCAACCTACCTAGCCCCCCTCAAGGGTTAAGTTCACAGAACACTCACACCATGGCTGGAACTAATCCTCCGCCACCACTCCAGATGCCATATTTGGCCTCTCTTAACATACCAGATCTAAGAAAACTCACAAATGATCCTATATTACATGACCCCACATGGCCTGCAATGCCTACCAAACTACCTTCAGATATCCCCAAGTTTGAAGGAAAGGTAGGGGATGAACCTGCCAACCATGTCATGAATTTCCACCTATGGTGCTCTTCCATCAACATTATGGATGATTCCATCCAAATATGATTATTTCAATGCATGCTCACTGGCCCATCAACAAAACGGTATGTAGACAAAAAATCAGGGTCCCATGCGACTTTCGAGTCCTTGGCCAAAGCATTTTTGACCTTCTTCCAATTACCAATCTACCATGACAATGGTCTTGAACTACTCTCTAATTTTAAACAAACCTTAGCCACACATATCGTTGATCACATTCATGAGTGGCATCGATGACATAGTTTGTGCAAAGCCGAAACCACCAAACAACAATGTCTTGACTAGTTTCTCAGATCACTTGTCTCTCTCCTCGATAAAGATGTAGCTTCCACCTTCCCTCAGTAAGAAGAAGAAGCCATTAGTAAGGCTCAACAATATGACCTCATCTATTCACAATCAGGGTACTTGTACACAATACTTCCTGATCTCCCAAAACCCGTGCCATTTGGTGAAGACAAACCTAGGATGTCTCACTCAACAGACGGATTGATTGGTAATACCACGCACCATAGTCCACAACCCAAACAACCACCAATATATGGCACACCTCAATATCCATCGACATATGGGGGAACCTCTTATTACCCTCCACCCCCTTATCAACAACCATACCCTGTTGCTCTTCCTCCACCCATCAATGGGCCACTTTCGACACCCACAATACACCCACCAATCCAAACAAGTTCTGGTACTCCCTCTACCTCAACTTATACTTTAAGTACTAGAGAAAGAGCCACACCTTCCTATGTACCTTACGGATCATTACCCCCATAGAATCTGTACTTTCCATTCCCTGGTACTCCATAGCCCATGGCTCCCCCACACCCTCATGCTAGGGTGAATTTTGTTCAACCCTCTCCCCTTCAACAATATCAAAATTTTGAACAGCTGAATATGGAAAATTCGACCCATCAGTCGAATAATGCCAAAAAAAAGGAAAAAATAGGAACAATAGCAACCGAGGTCAAGGCGGGAATCACCCCCAACACAACCAACCTACTGGGGGCAACCAGAATCAAGGAAATCAGAACCCCTAGGGGGGCAATAACAACAGGTGTCAAGAGAAAAATAACAATAATCTTCGAACCAACTTCCCTTGTGCCCTTTGTGGTGAGTTCAATCATTATACTCATCATTGCCCCCAAATCGCCGATTTTAAACAGATGAAAGACTCAGGAAGTGTACCACATCCTCCAGCACCACCTGCCCCTCAACATTCCCCATAACCATATGTCCAACAACCTTCCCTAGCCATGCTGCAGAATCCCATTCCGCACTAGGGTGTGATAAACACCCAACAAGACATGTAGTCTACCCCACCACAGTTGGGACAATATCTCAACCCAAACAATCCTGCAGATTGCACTATCCTCCTCACTAGTGAGGAAGAAGTCCTTGTACAGACACGTAGTCGTCAATACCATGCACCCACTAAGTCTCCTCCCATTTCCCTAGAAATAATCCTAGCACCAATGGGACCCCTGTTGGTGATTCCTCACCCTAACACGGACACACCTCTTCACATCCCTCGCATCCCATTGCGCAGGAATGTCCACAACCCGCAGGCTAGGGTGACTCATAATTACATTTTGGTCGATGACTTAGCACAATCCCTAGTTGCCATGTCAGTCTTAGAAGTCCTTCAAACTTGTCCCACTCAGTGGAAATCATTACTTTCCACCTTAGGGGCAGTCAACCCCACAGATACTCAACTCATCACATTTGACCTCGACAGCAGAGAACCTCGCCTCCTCGCTCTCATTGCTTTTCAAATCCCAGTGAAAATTTAGAACATTAGAGTTCATCAGTGCATCATCAATGAAGATGAATTCACATGCATCATGTCCAAGTCTGTATGGGAGAAACTTGGTTCCCCTGAACTCATACCATCTACTATTACCTTAAGAGATTATGACGGATGACCATATTCTCTTGACGGGATCTTCCAAAATTTCCCTGTAGAACTCAAGGTCAAGAACATTCTTATTGACATTGAAGTTATCGATGCCCCACTCGATTACAATATCTTGTTTGGTCGTAGCTACATGTACGCTATGAAGGCAGTTGCCTCTTCCGTCTTTCGAACCATGATGCTCCCCCATAACGGGAAGATAAATACCATTGACCAAGTTTCACATTATGATCCTAACCCTTCTACCAACATTGATAACATTCTCCCTCTCATCCATAGAAATCACGAAGCATACCCACTCATAGAAATGGGCCCCAGAATTTTTAAAGACCCATCATTGTTAGGAACTTACCATGGTGCATCACCTCTCCTTCATCCTTCCAATCAGGTATGCATCATATCATCCATAGGAACTGACATGGAGGATACCCTCCCCCCCAGGGAGGCTTCTATCATATCTGACATCCCAGTAGTCACAAAGCTCCTCCCTCATGAGCCTCCTACGAACTCGTCAACTCCACTAGTTCATGATTTCACCTCTCCCTAAGGCCATATCCCAGTTTGGGAGACAGTTCCCCAAGCCATTACTCAAATCTCCTTCTTCTACCCTCCACCAGGTGTACACACTTTCCAAGTAGCCGCAACACTTACCCTCCCTAATATGGTGTTGGCAATTCTAGTTTGGTATTTACATCCACCAGAGATGGTTCCTCAACCATCCCTTCCCCCCAAAATAGAAGGAATCCCAATGATGATTCCCATACTCACTCCTACCATACCCTCTACACCCCCACTCACTAACCTCCCTGCCACAACTGGGGGTAGGTGAAAGAAGAAGGAGCCCACAACTCCAGTCCCCCCACATGTCCAACCTCCTTGTGCGCTATGTGAGAAAGATGGACACCCAACTAACAAATGCCCATCTCTACCCGAGTTACGTAACCTAATTCAACTCAATCAAACACCATCACCGCTCATCACTATAGCAAGCATTGTCACTATCTCCCCTAACACAAGTAGCAAAGGGCTGCGAACCAAATTCTCTTGTGCCATATGTTCCTAATATGGCCATTATACACACCATTTCCCAACACTACCTTAATTCCAACAGACATTAGTCGCAGTACGCCATAGCTTCTAGCACAAACCCAGTCCAACTACATCATTCAGACCAAACGTCACTAACATCCACTATGTCACAACTTCAGTCAACGAACGCATGAGGTTCCCTTGCTCTCTATGTGAATCCTTAGATCATTTTACATATCAATATCCTATGATCATTGAATACATGCAACACCAAATGACCCTAATTCAAACCCATGTACCCCCTATAGAATTGATGACTAACCTTACCTCATCACTAGAAGTTCTTCATATCATTTCTCCTGAACCAGAGGCACTCCCTATTCCTCCGTTCATTCTTGGATGAAAATTCAAGGATTTACCCCCAAATCCCCCCAATTCTCCTGTTCATTTCCCTACGTAAATTTTACATCCAACTACCACTAGTACTCCTCAGTACCTCGATATTTGGTTTATGTTGAGCGAACCATCGCAATCTCATTGCATCATTCCCCCTGCTTCTTCACCGCCAAAGGACAACCACATGGTGACAATCACTGATATCACTCTTTTAGATCCCTTGTATTCCCACCAATTCCACTGTGACGAGGACATACTCGAAGAGTTAAACACCCCCGATTACCCATGGGATGCGCTACACCACCGAGCACTCTTCTTTCCATAGGAAGCCTTCACGCTTCCTAACCAACACCCCATATACACATTCAAAACCAAGGATTTTATCCCATCAGGGCATATCAACTGGTTCAACAACCCCATCCCTACCCCTGATGCTTTTGAAGAAGGCAACATGGCCAACATTTCCCCGACCATCAAAATCGATATTTCCATAAAATATGGAGTTGTCAAGGAAATCACCATTGGTGTCGCATGCACTCCTCAAGAAATCACTGCCTATAAAACCTTCTTCCAAGAATATCGAGATATTTTTGCCTAGTCATGCACAAAAATGCCTGGCCTTGATCCCTCTATTGTCAGACATCACATTGACACCTGGCCTGATATTACACTGGTTCGTCAAAAACAACAACCGTTGACACTGCAGGGCGCTTTTTCTTTAATCCGAGATTGACAAATTAAAGCCTACCTTCAACAACACCACCATGCCTACCTTCAACAACACCACTGACACTGCAGTGCACTTTTTCTTTAATCACGTCATATCCCGCTTTGGATTACCACTCCAACTAGTCTTTGATCACAGGAAACATTTCGAGAATGAGATTTTCATCGAACTCTCATCTTGGTTAGGATTCTCCCACAAGTTTGCCTCACCATATTACCCTCAGTCCAACGGACAGGTCAAAGCAGTTAACAAGGTCCTCAAAACCATGTTACAATGCATGGTTAACAAACATAAGACCAATTGGCTTTATGTTATTTTCTCCGCTATGGGATTAATGTATCTCTGTGAAAATGGCCACTGGTTTCACACCATTTCATCTAGTCCATGGAGTTGAGGCCACTCTTCCTATCGAGTGCGAAATCCCCACCTTACGCACTACAATTGAGCTATTACCCGACACTGCTCCAATAGAGCAGCGTTTGCTGAACTTAGAGTCCCTGGATGAAGATCGTCAATCTTCATTACAAAACAATGAGGCAGCCAAAAAATGGTCAAAGGCCACCTTTGATCATCATGTCAACCTTCGCTCATTTCACGAAGGCAACCTCATCCTTGCTTACAATATTGCTCACGATACCCTCGGTCATGGAAAATTCGAGTCATTGTGGCATGGCCCCTACATTATCCAACATTGCCTCACCAAAGGTGCCTACATCCTGACTTCCCTTGAAGGCCCTTCTCTCAAAGAACCTGTCAACGGGCTATACTTGAAGAAATTTTACACCTAAGCATAGCCATTCTACATTAGGTTATTTCTTTTTATAGTGTTTTTAATCTTTGTTCCATACCTCATGTCTAAACTATCATTTGTGTTATTGACAGATGCTTCCTCCATCAACTTACCACATCGGTTACACCGACGGTGCCAACCATTGGATAGAAAATCTCACTTCGACAGCTTGGGCCCTCTATACCCCCTCACATGAACTGCTCCACTCAAGCGGCATATGTTTGGGTTCAACAACCAACAACCAAGTCGAGTACACTGCTATCATTGGCCTCCTCATCGATTCCATCCATCATCGTATTCGCCACCTTATCATCTTACTTGACTCCCAACTAGTCGTCCTCCAGATCAACAATGTGTACTGTGTCGGTGATCCTTGCCTTTTTCACAAATACCTGCAAGTTAGACTTTCATCTCGACATTTTGATTTCATTACATTTACACATATTCCAAGAAAATTTAATCAAATCATAGATAACCTAGCTAACATTATACTTGATTGGCATATAACACATCAAGATACTTTTACACACACATAAACTATCAAGAGCCTGTCACAACATATATAGATTAGACATAATAAATAACA
>ML780055.1:843475-861964 GCA_009831015.1 Picea engelmannii
TCGTATATCATTTCTGTGTATTGTGAAGATTATGCTGGATATTTCACTGTTATTCTGTTATTTCTAGCATCTCGTTTCTATTCTGCATATTTTATATATCTGGTATCTTGCACGTCGTATCTCACAGGTAACTGGAAATGGTTAAGGAAAGCCATAGCCAGTTCGCCAAAAAAGGAATATCGTGAACGATCAAGCTCTATGTACCATTTCGCGGCGCTCCCAATAAGAGTGCGTTGAAACAATCGCAACTGGACGGAGTCATCTTTCAGTGAGTTAGATGAACACCACAAGTGGAAAGTAGTCACGTGATCACCTGGATCTTCATTAGGCTTGGCCTCGAACTTTGGGATGTCCGAAGGCAACTTCGTCGGCATAGGAGGCCAACGCGGATTGTGACAGATGGGATCATTCAACAACCATGTTAAATCCAGCAAGTGTAACGTTGCCAAGAAAGGTAGTTTAGGCTGCTACTGATAGCCGGGATAAAAGGGTCCTGGGGTTTGACTGGCACCAGGTTGCCAGGAAAAGTTTTGTTGTTGTCCAGGGTTTTGGTAGAAACCTTGGCCTTGACCAGCGTAAGGGTTTTTCATTTGAGGAGACATCATTTGCTGATTCCCCATGAAGGACATAGGATATTGGGCGTTCATCGTATTGGACGGACTTTGGGAAGGATTCCCCCATGCCGGTCCTATGGGGAGAGGCATAGAGGCCTGTCCGGGGTTCCATTGACTGTGGAAAGAGTTGCCCCAGACTGGCATTCCAGATGAAGGAACGGATCCTTGTCCTGAGTTCCAAGGTCCTGGTATATGTGCCCCTAGTGCAGGAATAGTACCCTGTGCCGGTGTAGACTGTCCAAAAATAGGTGTTCCCCCCGATGGGAAAGCAGCGGATGTGAACGTGTTATTACCAAACATCCCATTCCAAATGAACGACGATGAACCTACCGATTGAGTTTGCGTAGGTGTTCCTTGACTCCCGGCTCCAAATGGACTTGTGTGTACAGGTAGCCTGGTGGACTGCTGAGGCAATCCACCAAGCGAAGGGGACGAAGGAGGGATATGACCCCCAGCGTAAGGAAAAGCATTAAAGGGGACAGGAATGCCCCCAGGTTGACCTTGCAAAGAAGCGTTAGAGCTTCCTGCCCCTAGACCCAAAGTCTGTGAAATGGAGGAAGTGAGTGCAGGACTTGTACTTGAACTCGACATACCGTATGAAAACGAAGGGCCGGTCGCACTAGGTGTGTAAGGAGGTGTGGTTGCCGCTATAGATGGCATCGAACCACTGTGTGATGTAGTTGCGGCTGAGACCATGGAGGCCCAGACCGACGACAAAGGCAAGTTAGGAGAAGCGTCTCCTGTGGTAACAATAGTGATGGGAATGGAAGAAGTCCTAGAGGAAGTGATTTGTTCCATAACTGGGTTAGGCGCTGATAGGATTTCGTAAAATTGAATTGGCACAATAATGTCCGGCCCAAAATCAGCGTTTGAGGTTTCAATCACGCCAAGATTGGCGGTCGATTCCTCGGGGGGTTGTTCAGGCTCAAAATCCCTAGTTGCTTCGAAAGACCCTTGATGGTCTAACTTCCATCTCAAGGGTGGCGGGGGTGGCTCCAGTATCACCGACGGTAGGCCCAGAAGCCTTCGTGACCGGCGGAGCTCTGAATCCTCCACCGTGTGAGAAGATTCACAACACGCTAAGGTATTCTACACGAACAAACAATAACACGCACTAACAGAAAGCCCCTAGAAGATAAATCAAGAAAGCACTATATTAGTAGGAAGAACAGTTACAACAACCAACACTAGAGTACCTTACCGGTGCAAGTGCAACTCGAATACGGAAGCACCCTTCGGGTCTACTCTGCAAAGCGTTGGTCTGGAGTCTATCCTAGGTACCGTGGTATACCCCTGCAATCACCTGTGTATGTCCTTAGAAAAGATTGGCAACTAGTTTGCCAGCACGTGAACAGCTATCAGGCGGGTACAGTCGGCAGTCGGGTAGACCACAATGAGCAGGGTATCAAGCCCAAAACTTGTCGAGGGTATTGAGAGAAAGTGTTTCGGAAGACAACTGAGGACCTCGAACGGATTCGAGACCCACGAAGCTTCGTGGAAAATGCTAATGACGGAATCCCTTAACAGATCCTCTATATGTGTTCTCCACAACGCTCGGTCCATCTTTGGAGGGGTTATCTCTGCTGCCTTTCCTTACGTGACCTCGTGTTTAGCCCCTGTGTTAGAGGGGGGTCCTGAATAACTTTTTGTAACTGGACTTCTACACTCCCTATTGAGAGACTCCAATGTTTGGTTTGGGTGGCCTTGGAGAATTTACTCTCCAACCTATTCCAAGGCCCTATCCTGAGCTAGTGTATGCACCCTACAAACAGAAAAGTCTACTTGATTTTATTTAGCGTTTCTTTTAATGGGCTTTGTTAAGTCTCAAGGTACAGAAGTGAAACTAATGGTGTGTAAATATACTCAAAGCAAAATGCACAAAAAATGCTTGGAAACAAAAATTTCTTCAAATAATGCAAAACCAACAACTTTTCAAAAATATTCTTTTTCTTTTCTTTTCAACTTTCATAAGATTTCATGCAGCAATCCTACAGAATTTTCGCTCAGATCTGCGAGCTACTTATACTTTGAACTGTACTGAAAAAACTTATGCAAAAAGACTTCTTTCCGAGCTACTGACGCAACAACAAAATCTTCAAACCAAGAAGACAATGAAAAAGGAGAAATTTTTTATTTATTTATTGCAAAATAACGCAACTGGGAAAAACGATGACAAGATAAAAACCAAGAGAATGAAAAGAAAACTCTGGCTTAAAACGTAGATCACAAACATAATCAGAGCACAAAAAATGCTGAAAAGCAATCAAGACAACACCGACTCGAACACTTGCCTAAAAACCATGAAATAAATATTTTTTCTCTTTTGTCTTTTCTATAAAAAAATCAAATAACAAGCACAAGCTAAGGGAGAAATGCCCTAACCTGTTGACTGTACAGCCCCAGACTCTAAACTCCTGAGAGGATCTCTTCTCACCACAGGAGGGGATGACTTCCCCACCTAAGATAAAAAGCTACCTAACAGACCCGCGACTGTCACCAAGCCAGCCCGCGTGTAAACGCGTGCTGAGCTACTACAGAGCACGAGTACCCACGTGCTAAACCTAAGCAGGCCGTGGGTATGTTTAAAAACTAAGATAAAAACATACACAGACAGTCTAGTCCTAAAAAAGGCTTCTAGTACTTACAACCAGAGTCTCTGACAGGCTGAGATGCTATCACTTTAACAGAAAAAGCAAATTTGCAAAAAAGAAAAAACCAATGTAAAGAAACACACAACAAGAAAAAATGAAACACAAGACAATAAACCAATCAAGACCCAGATAGGATTCAGAAATCCCCCTGAGAAGATAAACTTCTGACAAGGCAGAGGAGACTGCCTCTCTAGCTTCCTGAAAACTACACGCTACTGAAACTACTAAAGCCCGCGGATACACGCGTGCTATAGACAGTTAGGGCGCGGGTTACCCACGTGCAGGCCTCTTGCAGGCCACGGGTACCTCTGTGTATCCCGAGACTAAATGTCAAGCGTTAGTCAAGGAAAACTGGTATTGATGACCAGGTTCCCTGCTAGCTTTTGACTAATAGAAAAAAAAATACGCAAAGAAACTGAAGCTCTACTTCTTTGATCTACCCAAAAGATCTTTAACCAAATCTGGAAACCCTAAGAGTAAGACTATCCCCAGTGGAGTCGCCAATTCTGTTGTGGGGTTTTCTACCCTACGGACTAGCAAGCTAGGGCTTTAAACTTGCATGCAGATCATGACCCTTCAAGAATAACTTTTAACCTCCTACCCAAACCTATAACCCTTTTTCCCAGGCAAACACGGGAAGAATAAACTAACCTTTTTATCAACGGTTGAAGTAGATCCTCTGTTGAGTTGTTATCTCCTTGCTGCTGCTGCTCCTTCCACAAAGCTTCCTGTAATCAAGACAAAACTATGCATGCATGCTACTGATCTACTAGAGGGTTAGAGATAAAACATAAATCAACTAACATAGATAAGATTCATGTATTCGGGACGGGAAAAGTATCTTTTTGATTAATCTCAATATGAATCAACTTACAATGATTTTAGAGACCGACCACCGTTCCTCGATCCTGATCCTGGGCTCCTCCTCTTCTTTTGTCCTCCAACTGCTGTCGCTTGAATTTCTCCTAAAGCTTGAGGTAAGGCTAAAGGGTTGGGACAAAACGGACTTGGCAATTTGGCAGAGTTTCTTTGCTATGATTTTTCCTCCTTGAATAATACCCCTACCCCTCGTTTTATAGGCTAGAAGGATCTAGGGTTTTAGGTGAACTCTCGGCCATGCATGGCCGAGAGTTCCAGTTAACTGACAAAAAGCCTCATGTCCTGGTGGAAACTTTCCTGATTTTTTGCTTTGTTAGGTACCCGCGGGCTGTAGTGGGTTAGCCCGTGGATACCCGCGTGTAGTAGAAGGTCAGTAAGCGGTCCCCCGCACCCAGTGAGAGGTTAGGGTGTGGATTGCTTGTTTTAGGTGGTTTTTCAAGGTTTTATTCAGCATGACTTTGGAAAGGAAGAGGCATGAGTTGGCCTAATGCCAGGTAAGCCTGTGTGGTGCATTTTAGGGTTATAACACTAGTCTCACCTCAACGTCCTCATGCATGCATCTCTCTCCTACCCATGGTGGTCTCATCGGCTCCTCATGAGCCGATGCTCTCATCAACTCAATCTCACGCCCGTGAGGTCCCACATCTGCACATACAAACAAACAAAAGATAGCATCAAAATCCATCTCTACATAATATATATGTCATACTATATCAAATATCAACATATCAAACAAATCACAAACATACCTCGGTGGTCAAATGCCTCCCCCAGAGGTAACACCATATCCGGATCACCCCGGAAGTCAACCCCATAGTATGGATACTACAGTATGATCTGTGGCATCTGCTGCCACACCTGTGCAGCCTCGGCCATGAAAAAATGGCCACCCTCACCACCACCGTGGGGAATCAAAATCGTCGACCACTGCCTCAGTCACGGCTCTCACGCACCAGGTGCACCTAATAAAAGTCTAGGGCGCAACATCGACACCCTCTCCAAAAACCAGGCCACCAAGATGGACCCAAAGGCAAAGTCCCTTGAGTCTGTAGTCCGACACTTATCATGCTTCCCTACCATCTTGGCATGCAACATCAAGCCCAGGGAAAAATTCTCTTTGGCCAGTGCCCACCCCATAATCCTCAGCTGACCACCACTGATCCGCTGAGTTGTGAGGGACCCATATACCCTCACAATCATCGTTGCTACACAGTGATGAACTAAAGAATTCACAGCCCCAATACTCACTATGGAGCCTGACATAAAGTTCTCCCTTGAACAATACCTCTGGCCCAAGGTAGTCAACTGCCCATCCCCAGGTAATACAGGCTCCGCCGGTAGGGGCACCCCCCAAAAAGGTAGCCCAGTCAGAATGTACACATACTCCACCGTAGTGAAGGCTAACTACTCTCCGCACACCATAAAATAATGCACATCCAGACTCCACATCTGGATCAAAAACTGAAGAAGATACTCCTGAGCCCATATCAAAGGGCACTCGAAGAACTTCAGTAGCCCACAGGCTGCCAAAGTGGCATGAACTACTGACTCCTCAATAGTCACGACCTCCCTAAGCTATGACCAGTCCCACTCTTGCCAGTGGACTGATATCATCCTAATGATCACCTACAACCACATAATACGGTCCTAGATCAGCCATATCGAACATAACACACACTAAATTCTCCAAAAAATATGAGTTTTGCACTGATCAGCCTTGCCTCCAAGGCAGGATTGTTTAAACCCACAGGCGCACACACATGCGCACCTTTTCAACCCACAGGCGCATGCCTATTCATCCCACAGGTGCGCATGAGTATGCACTTGCCTTCCACACAACAACACCTCCATGCACCATTGTCACTAACACAGGCACACATCACAGTGCGCCTGCCCACTACACAACCATGCATCCATATGTAGCTATGCAACAAATAGGCGCGCATACCATGTGCGCCTTTCCCCCCCTTAGGTCACACCCATGAATGGATATACAGATAACATGTGCACACCCATGCACACATATTTCTAGATCACTCATGCACTGGGGGGCCCACACCTAGAAAACCCCCTGTACGACCCTCTGTACAGGCCCTGCCCACAAATAGGAAACCTAATTCTATGCAGGACGATAAGACCACTAACCTGAAGCTTGTTGGTCTTGAATCAACTGCCTCATTCTCCTAGAATCTCCAAATCTCCTCTGAATATCTCTAGTCCAATCACTCTGACAACAGGTACAGATGAGGTGGCAATGTAGGCCCTACAACTATATATAGTCCCTTTTGCCAAACTTCCAGACCCCATTACGGGAACTCCGGGTGTCCATTTTTCGATCCGTCTTCAGCCACGAGATCAACATCCCTTCATCTACATCAAGACAGTCCTCGGGCCATTTTTTATCCTTAGCCTCTAGGGAGCCATTTTTTCCATACCACATCCAGGTACGCATGCTCACGTTCAAAATTATCAAATAAATGCTTGTATGTTTGATTCTCTTCAGATATTGTTCACGTCAGGAATTTAGTTTTTCATGTGTGTAGGTACTTGGTCACCATACATCAGCACGACCCCTTCAGGTATATAATCAACACTGGCATGTAATCATTCCCTCTGAATCTCAATTGCATCCCTAGTCACACCCTCTGAAATTTTCCCTTAGGGTCCCCATATCCGACTCTGCAGTACCACCACCTCCATTGCATTTTGGGTACTGTCACCTGGTAGCACTCTCCCCCACATGAGTTGTCCCATTTATAGTACCCCTTGGCACTTTGACACTCATGTTGTTTTTCAACCCTTTAGGGATGGGAGTCCCGATAGTCTTACACCATGTCGTGAATCAACCACATACTCATTCTCCTCATTTTGCTAGCTTTCCCCATGGACTCCCATGATTATCTCTTCAAGGTTTTCTTTTGACTGCACCTCCATAGTATCATTAACCCTCCATTTCATCCACAATCAATTTTCCCCTCTGCAAATTTCCCTCCATTCCATCTACCTCATACAGAAACCCACCCATGCCCCCACCCCTCCCCCCACCTCCACCAGTTTTCCAAGCACAATGTGCCCTAACCGGCCCAACCATATTACATTGGGACACCCGTTTATGTATTTGTACACTCATCCCAAATTATTATTTATAAATTGTAAAAAGCCTTTGTTTCCAACATTTACATATCTTTTTATCGTCACCTTTGGCGACCTTCTTCCCTTTTTGGCAAGCACAACCCATGTCGCCCTTGGTTGGGGCACTCCTTATCATCTACTCCTGTTGACATCATTCATATACTCCTAGTATCCCACAGGCCACTTACCTCTGCTCTCTGAGTTTGTCCACTTTGTCTCGCCTCTGGCACAACTTATCGCACGTGTTGTTATGCCCCTGACACTCAACCTAGTTGAACGGTTGTGGCCACTTATACTTCGCATGTACCCCCAACGAAGGGCAGTCTTGTGTCTTCATACATCTTGATTTCGTCCATGTACCTCCTCACTTCCTAACCTCACCTAGTAGATTTCACGATAGAAGGGTGACAATATATTGACTCTCATTACCTTTCCAATGAGAGGTCTCAAACGACACAGGGAGAACCACAATTGCTCCCTTCTGTCATTTACCCTCGTAACATTCGACTTCATCACTTTCTCATGTTATAGTGGGTCTTACTTTGCGACTATTGTAGTTATTTCTTATATATTTTCCAAATATATCTGAACTTGGCTGGGCTATCAATGCCTACATAATCCATGATACTCCTTATAGGTGTCATTCCCTACTGTTCAGAGTATGTTCCTCCTCAGAATGGTCCTCTGCCTTTATCACAACCACCCCTGAGGGCACTGTAGTTGTCTACATCAACACACCGTTTCAATTACTATACAACACCATTCTTTTTTGAGTTACATGACACTAGCATGGGGCATGCCTACCTCATTTGTACACATTTTATTTTACACACCTTACAGAAGGTTGGGTCCTACAAGTTCCATTCTCCCTCCAACGGGTCACTCTTGATACTCTCACTATCGCTCTCTCTTACAGCGACACTCTTAGTAGAAGAAACATTATTGAATTTTGTTTATACATATGTTCCTAACCTCATCTATTAGGGGGCATCTGTTATCACTGAAATTTTGTCTGCAAATGGTTACAGGAATCCAACAACTTCAGACAATTATGAGTTCACCCATGGAACAAAATTACCAAAAAAACATTTCCAAAAGGTCCAAAACTATACAACCAGTTATAAAATTAAGGTGTGATATGACTACACAGGGCACACATGCACATGCGCCATCCAAAAACGCAAGAAAAGTGCACATGTGCACGATGCACGACTATGGTCACTAAAATTTGCACACATCTGAGAATGACACATTTATGAGATTGGTTGGCCTCCCACCCACTTCTAGTTCATCTTCCAAGTTGATTTGACATCCAAATATTGGCTGGATCTGACTGGGTGGCTGGTCAAAGACCTAAAAATGCCCTAAACAACCCCTTTTCACACTAAAAGCTGGTTGCACAATACCTCAAAGTGATGCTATAAAACAAGGCCATAGGTGCACTACATTTTCAAGGAATTCTTTTGCAAGGTTGTGCTGCTGCTATTCTCTTGGGGAATCCTCTTTTCTCATCAAGAGCATACTAGCATCATTACATTTGGGCAATCCATATCACCTCTTGAGTGGATTAGTTTGAGATTCTTTCACCATTTCTTTCAAAGTTGTAAGAAGAGCTTAGTTGTGGGAGTCCAAGAGCCATCCCTTGGAGGAAGAAGGGACCGAAAGTCCTCTTGATTCTTGGTGTTTTCTTTCACTAATATAATCCTTTCCATTGGTGACATGAGTCTTATTGGTTTTTTGTTCTTATTTCTTTATGCTCAATAGTTTAGTTGTTCTTTCATTTCTTAGTTTAATTCTTAGTTTAATCTTTTATGTTTCTTTTTCTAACCATTTCCTTTACTATTTTCTTTCTTAGCTAACCCAACTAAGCTTGTAAGCACCTCTATTTGGCTCATTTAGGTGACAAAAGAGGCACAACATCTAGTAAAAAGTTCATCTCTTAATTCTCTATAATTATGGAGATACACTTTGTGGAAGATAGGGTTTGTGACCAGTCCTGAAGCTAGTCAATAAACAAGTGTTCCAGGTAAAACAATCATAACTTCTTCATAGAGAGTCCAAATGAAGTGGGACAAATTTCATTGGAAAGAGTATAGACTGTAGTTTCTTGTGTGTGAGTTTTTGTATCGGATGTTAATTATTGAGCGAAGGGCATTCTGTGAAAGTTCACTCTCCTGAATAGACTAGAATTGAATAAAGTCTACTGTTCTTTCTATAACCTCTTTTTGGGGAGGATTCAAGAAGTGAAAATTGGAGGAGTTTTAGAGAATACATTGAGTACTATTATCTACAGGATCAGAGTACTCCAAGAATTGAATAATTGAAGAAATCAAAGAAGTCTCAGGAAGCATTATCAGGTTCTATGTGATGATTGGTTGATGGTGATGATTTAATGTAAAGTTTATTATCTCTCATATATTCTTGTGTTGAAGGAAGGGGCAAGGATGGAGAGTTAAAATCTCTCTTGATATTGGAGGATTTCATCTTCCTCTTGGAGGTTTATCCCTCCCTTTACATTTGGAAGTTGTAGCTACCTTTGGAAGTCATTACTTCACTTGAACAATAACTATTGATTATTTCTCATATATTGTGCATGGTGTATTGGTGTAACTCTTATACTATTTTTCATTGCTCATTGGATATAGTTGAATGGTTTAAGTATAAGTTGAAAAAGGTTTTAAATTGTACTTGATACTGATTCACCCCCCTCTCAATATCAGTAATTGGTATCAGAGCGGATTACCTTCAGTACAGTTTAACCACTGGAAGGAAGATCCTATGCAGAAATGGAAGACAACATTCCAAATGGGATTCCACCATTTGATGGAAGGAATTTTGAATACTGGAAAAATAGAATGGAAACTTACTTGAAATCTCCTGGGGCAGATGTTTGGTTCTCAGTTGCTTCAGGATACAATGCTTTGAAGAAACCACAGACTGCAGCTCAGAAGGAAGCAAAAAGGAACAACAAACTGGCAATAGATACCATCCTAGATGGATTGACAGATTCAGTGAAATCCAAGGTGGGATCATGTGCATCAGCAAAAGAAATTTGGGACAAGATACAAGAACTTTATGCAAGGGAAGAAGCAGAAGAAGAAGATTACAACATCTTAGATTTCAAAGAAGAAAATAGAGGTCAGTTCTTTTGCTTTAATTGTGAAGGAGTAGGACATGTTGAATTTGAATGTCCTATTCCAAGGATTGAAAGAGATGACAATGAGGAAGAAGAAAATCATGAAGTAGAAATGATTCAACAAGAAGATGAGAATCTTAAAAAATTGAAGCATGTTGAGATTGAAAATAGCAAGCTCAAAGACACGTGTAGAAAACTAAGAAGTGAATTGGGTAGTTATGAAAAGACAGTTGTAAGCTTAAAGAAACAATTGGAAGACTTTTAGAAACTAAGAGAAGAAACCATTTCCTTGAAAACTTTACTCGAAGAAGAAAGAAGAATAGCATAAGTAAAGAAGGTCCAAATGATAAAGAAAGAAGAAGATTGTGAGAAACTTGAACAAGAAGTTGTCTCATTGAGGAAGAGCTTAAGAAATTCTCAAGTTCCAAAAGAATTAACACATATTGGATGTATGGGTGAAACTTCATACAAATAAGATGAAAATACCAACAAGAAGGTTGAAGAAAGAGCTACACAGACAATTGATGAGAAGTGGACCAAGATACCAGAAAGAAGGAATGATTACAAAAGATATGAATATCCAGGAAGACCTCTGACCTTCAGGAATCAAAGAAGCTTCAATAAGTATGAAGAAAACTACAGAACAATAGATCATGAACCCGGATGGACTACATCACAAAGAAGGTCACTTACTCCCAGGTATCAAAATTTCTTTCTTGGTCATTGTTATACTTGCATAATTTTTGGACATAAGGCAGTTAATTGTATAATCAATGAAAGGAACAAATATGCAAGAAACATGAATGGTGTAAACAAAAGATATGGAAATAATCATGGATTTGTCAACAAAATTTATAATTCATTTTACCCGTTGATGGACAAAAATATTGTATGCTACAAATGCAATTATCTTGGTCACAAAGCACGAGATTGCAGATATATGAATGAAGATTTCCCTATGCCAACAAAAATATGGAGAAGGAAAGAGATTCCAAACAATGAATATTGTCGAATAGCATTGACCACTGAAAAATGTAAAGAAGAAGATGAATGGTACATAGACAATGGGTGTTCTTCACACATGACTGGGGATCAAGACAAATTCATTAGCTTGAAGAGAAAGGGTGGAAATGTTGCATTTGGAGATGACTCATCTGCCAAAATACTTGGATAAGGTGTAGTAGAGCTTGGAAGAAAAAATGTAAAATCAAAGAATGTTCTATTGGTTGAAGACTTGAATCATAATCTAATCAGTCTTAGTAAAATGTGTGATCAAGGATACACTCTTACGTTTGATTCTCGAAAATGTAAAATCAGAGAAAATAACTCAGGAAGATTGGTTGCAAATGCATCAAGAAGACTAACCAACATATACGTCCTAGACATGAAGAAGAGAGAGAAGACACAATCCACACAAAAGGATTCCAAAAAGAAAATCTCCCAAAGACCAAAAATAAGGACGAAGTATTATTGAGTGCCACATGTTTAGGGGGAGTAGCCCCAAAGAAGAAGGTTACATTTTTCCATTAAGCTCAGGGGGAGAACCCATACCCTTTTCCATTGATGTCAAAGGGGGAGAGAAATTGGGATCATGATGATAGGGGGAACATGAGTGTTGCCATCAATAAAAAAGGGGGAGATTGTTGGAAGATTGGTTGTTGTCATTGATATCAACCCTAGTCATGGGTTTTGGACTGCAAGATTGATGAAGGTATTTGGACATGAAGGAAAATGCACATGTGGATAAAACACCCATGGATGGATAGTATACATCATGTTGTTTCCAGTGGTATGTGGCATGTCACGTGGATCCTCATGGTTGAGGAGAAATGAATTTTTGAAGATGACAAAGTGAATTGAAGAAGGAAGTACATGTAGGCCCTGAAGATAATTAAAGAAAAGAATTACAAAATAAGAAAGTGTCAAGTTGGCCCTAATGTTAAAAGGAAGTGACATAAATGGTATACATAAACATCATTATACATTCATTTTATACAAGTCAAATTTCAGAGGAAATAAGAAGAAAAGAAGGCCGAATTTCAAGGGAGGATGAAGTCTTTTGGTGATGTGTTCTAAGGTATGTTATTTTCAGGTCATCTTACCATTTTTGCTATAACGTTTTTTCTAGAATGATTAAAATGGTGAAATATCTCTTGTATTGAGAAGACATATCAAGGTACCTACGGTAAAAATTTCATCTCTTTAATCACTATAATTATGGATATACACTCTGTGGAAGATAGGGTTTGTGACCAGTCCTGAAGCTAGTCAATAAACAAGTGTTCTAGGTAAAACAATCATAAATTCTTCATAGAGAATACAAATGAAGTGGGACAAATTTCATTGGAAAGAGTACAGACTTTATTTTCATGTGTGCAATTTTTATAATCAGATGTTAACTATTTAGTGCGGGGTATTCTTTGCAAGTTCACTCTCCTGAATAGACCATAATTGAATAAAGTCTACCGTTCTTTCTATAACCTATTTTTGGGGAGGATTCAAGAAGTGAAAATTGGAGGATTTTCAGAGAATACATTGAGTAATATTGTCTATAGGATTAGAGTACCCCAAGAATTGAAGAATTGCATAAATTGAAGAAGTCTCAGGAAGCATTATCAGGTTCTATGTGATGATTGGTTGATGGTGATAATTTAATGTAAAGTTTTATTATCTCTCATATATTCTTGGGTGGAAGGAAGGGGAAAGGATGGAGTGTTCAAATCTCTCTTGATATTGGAGGATTTTATCTTCCTCTTGGAGGTTTATCCCTCCCTTTACATTTGGAAGCTGTAGATACCTTTGGAAGTCATTACTTCCCTTGAACAATAACTATTGATTATTTCTCATATATTGTGCATGGTGTATTGGTTTAACTCTTATACTATTGTTCATTGCTCATTGGATATAGTTGAATGGTTTAAGTATAAGTTGAAAGAGGTTTTAAATTGTACTTGATACTGATTCACCCCCCTCTCAGTATCAACAATGTTTTTACCGAAAAACCCGTGCAAACTGCGTGACTGTTAGGACAAACCCATGCAACTGTGAAATATTTTTTTTCATTAGCTTAGGTTTATTTTATGCACTTTGTAAAATCCACAAAAGTAAGGCTTGGAATTCATTCTTTCATACATACTTATTCACACATAGACATCTAGGAGGATTAAAAAAAATCATGACATATTTTATTTCCTTGGTTTCCACATGGATGGCTTAAGTGTTGCATTTTAAATTCCAATCATTGTAATATTTCCTTTTACAAAAAATCACATTAAAATTAGGACTAGAAGACTATTTGGACAATCTCAGAGTATGCTCTTTCCTCCCACCCTTGTGTGATCTTGGAAATTATAAAATGGTATTGATTGAAGAAATCTTCATCTCCCTCTCAAAATCAATATTTAGGAGATGCCAATACCTATTAGATTGCTTCTTTTGCAACTAAATCAATCATTTTAGGAGAGGCCAATACCTCTTAGTTTTCTTATTTTGCAACTAAATCAATCATTTTAGGAGAGGCCAATACCTCTTAGTTTCTTTTTGAAACACAATCTAAAAGGTTTGTAAGGTCCCATACATTCCCACATGTGTACAATATTAGGATAGTTTCAAATTTCTAGAGCAAACAACCCAGAAAGTTTAAGGATTTTGTAAGGGCCCATACATCCCCACAAGTATACAATCTAGGATAGTTTCAAACCTTTCTTAGATTAGATAACATTCTAGGGAGATTAAAGCTCAATAGAAAAGACTCACATGTCCACCATGCAAGTTACCTAGGGATTTTTCAATTTTTGCAAGGATTCTTTGTGAAACTTAGTAAGTTCGAAGTAAGCAATATTTGTAAAGGACAAAGCGATGTCCACAAAACTTTACTCACTAAATTATTAAAAACCATTATACACTTTCACTTCTTTCACACAACATCACCACATATTCGAAATATTTTTACTAGATACTTGAAACCATAATATTTGCTTCTCTCCACGCCCATAAGTGATCTAGGAGGATAATAAGGGATTCATTTGTTTAGTTCCAATATTTTGTTCACACCATTTTTAATTAGCGAGGTTGGCCCATGACTCCAACTTCACAACCCACTTTCAAATCCTAAAATCAACCATAATCAACTCACTTCTAACCTCCATAGGAGGAACACAAAAATAATTTGGTAGTCTAAGTCACGATTTTGGGGATATGCATCCAAATAACTCCCCATCATCATTTTGCCATTGAAACTTAGAAAGTTGTGAAATATGATACAAAAATCCTCCCAATCAAGAATTCCTACACCATAAGGAAGGGAGACACTCGTGAAGGGTCAAAGGCCAAGGTCCAGTTATTATGTGTGTGCCTCCTTGGGTCACCCAACCCTTGGAAAGTATCTAGCATATGAACAATTTTTGAGGCCGGAAATATAAATGTCGTGCTTGAGAAAGGTGACTTAGTGGCCAAATTATAGGTCTTATTTCAATATTCCAGATATAATATAGTATGAAAAACATAAATATTTAGCAAGAAATGGTAGAACAACAATGATGTGACTAGATAAATATCATAATAATACCAAAATAACACCAAAAAGATCACCTTTATTACTGATAACAATGTTCACTTGCCTCCTCGAGCGAGAAACCTCTAGCAGAGAATATCTCTATTAGAATAATCTCTAGGACAAAACTTCTCATACCCTCTAGTCCTATTTATACTAAATCTATCTATCCAAAATAACAATCTAGAGGAAGATCCTTATTGAAGTGAAAGATTCTATTAGGTCTTCTTGCATTTGACTTATTCTTCTTTATTGTTAGGCCTTATTAATATTGGCCTTTATTACATGGAAAAATATTATCCTACCTACGTGAAGGGTTAGCGAGGTTAGGTCCCTAACATTCCCTCCCATTTAAAAATGTAATTTTAAACCTGTGAAGTAAAGCAACACATATAGATTCTGAAGCAAAACAGAAATTAATCAATGGCTAATACACATAGTACAGAGAGATTTACATCGGAAACCCTTAACTGGGAGAAAAACATCGTTGCTTGGTGCCGCACCTTGCAAATATTTATTATATTAATTTTACCATTCACCATACAATATATACAATGTTTTAGGTATTCCATAGCTACCAAAAACCTAATCCCTTAATCCGGGATAAATTTAGAAAACCACTAAAAATAGAAAAATCCACTAAAATAACAAAAACCGCCCAAAAATAATAATTTTGAAGCACTGCTCTGAACCCCTTCGGCTACGGGCTACCGCTCGGAGCCAAACACTATTCGTAACCAGGGGGGGTCATACCTACCCCCCCCTGGGACCCCCCTAGGAAGAACCCGACGCACATGACACAAAGAGCAGAGGAAGTTGGGATTGTCAGACACAATTATCGAATCTGACGCACCCACACACACACATGCAAAGAATATAACACATACCCAACATTCTCCCACTTATTGTTTTTTTTGCATCCAGGGGTCCATAGGATTATATAGTCAACAATCTAGGGCAACAATGCCCATTGTTACTCTACACTAGGAGAAACTTTTAGTGCTCACAGACTTTGTCAATAAATTTGCAATATTCTTCAAAGTGTCAACCTTTTCCAGCAACACCTTATTTTCTTCAACCATGTCTCTCACAAAGTGATACTGAACATCAATATGCTTTATCTTCGAATGATAAGATGGGTTCTTTGCTAGGAAGATTGCACTCTGACTATCACAATTTAATCTCACTGTAGGTTGTACCAACCCAATACTTGAACACAATCTCTATAACCATACTGCTTCCTTGCTTGCATGAGTGGCTGCCATGTATTGAACTTCTATAGTTGAGAGTGCCACTATAGCCTGTATTTTGCTGATCCAACTAATTTCTCCTCCAAATAGGTTAAACACATACCCACTTGTAGATCTTCTGTGATCCAGATCTCTAGCCTAGTCTACATCAACAAAGCCATGTATGTTCACCACTCTATCCAATCCTGGTCTTCCTTGGTAAATCCATAATTGGTAGTTCCAAGAAAATACCTGAAGATCCTCTTTAATGTTGTCCAATGCTCCTTCTCTGGTTTTGACATATACCTGCTCAAAACTCCCACTGAATGTGTAATGTATGGTCTAGTACAGAACATTGCATACATCAAACTGCCAACTTCACTGACATATAGAACATGGGACATGTCCTCTTCTTCTTCCTATGTCTTGGGATGCTGATCTATAGATAACTTTACACCTATAGGAATAGGAACCTTGACCTGTTTACTTCCATGCATATTAAACCTCTGCAATATCGTCTCAACATATTTTCTCTAATTCAGCCATAGTTTCCTATTTGCACAATCTCTTTTAATCTCCATTCCCGGAATGAAGTTAGCAGCACCAAGATCCTTCATGTCAAATTTGGAGGATAGCTGCGATTTCACCTCCTTGATAAAATCCATGTTATTTACTACCAGCAACATGTCATCAACATACAACACTGCATAAATGAAGTGATTACCAACCTGCTTGGAATATACACAGTGATCAACCCTACTTCTCACAAATCCCAATCCAAGGATGTATGTGTCAAAATTTTGGTACCACATCCTAGGTGATTGCTTCAGACCATATATTGACTTCTTTAGCTTACAGACCAACTCTTTCTTTCCCTTCACTAGAAATCTTTCTGGCTACTTCATGTAGATTTCTTCTTCCAGATCCCCATGTAGGAATGTTGTCTTCACATCCATCTGTTCCACTTCAAGATCAAAAGCAACAACAATAGGTAAAACAAATCTAATAGAAGTTAACTTAGCAACAAGAGAAAAAATCTCACCAAAGTCAATTCCCTCTACCTCGTGTTGGCTTTCGGAAGTCACCCCTGGATTGCTAGCAGGAGCAGAGCCCGAAGCCCATCAGTTTAATGTCACGATTTGTTTTAAAAGAGTGATCAAACGGACAAGAGCTGAGAACGGTAGCATATCAGCTCGGAAACCAGACCAGGCATGCATGAAAGAGTGAGGTCTTGATAAACTCCAAACAGTGAGTCGTAGTAAAAGGGTGAGTAGGTGGAAGACTTTAAACAGGAAGAGCGCAAGGTCTATCATAGACATCCGGTTCGGGACAGACTGAAGAAGAATGCATTTGAACACAAAATCCTTTTATATTCAAATACAAAAACCAGAGGGCACGACAACGCCACAACAAATCCTTTATTGCAAAAAGTTGCACTCTTGTGAATCCTCAGGCAAAGATGAAACAAAGATGGAAAAGAGAGAGAGCTGTTTGTCATAAACCAAGAAATATCAAGCACAGAGGCATAACCAGGAACCAGAAAGTTTGCTGAAATATTACAGTTGGGAGCTTAGCTCTACCATCGATAGATACAAAAATGGCAAAAATGCCTATATAAACTCAAAATTACAACAGCAACAGGACCGAGACAGTGCATTGAAGGCTTTGCGTCTGCATGGCTTCTGGCATCCTACAGCCTCGATCTTTGAATAATCATGCAATTTGTGGCAGACGCGATAGATCTTCTGATAGTTACATCGACGAATCGACGTGCTTTTAATTCATTGCAGGACGTCCCCATTATGGCGGAGACGATGTCTAACCACCCTCAACTGCCTCAATAACTGCTTCTTGGGATTGAGAACGGCCGGGCCAACTCAACATCTCGGGATAGGGAAGATTTCCCGTGCTGCCATCTGGCACAACCGAATGGCTTGAGGGGCGGACATGAGGGCTAGCACGGAGGTCATGGTGGATGGTAGGAGTGGCGGGAAGAGGGAGCAATGACAGAGAGGGGTGGCAGAAAGATGCCCCATGGTGGAAGGCAACCGGGTAGATGGAGGGAACACGGGAGAGACAAGCCCGCCTTGGGGTGAGAAACTGATGTGGAAAGGAATGGGACGCATGGCAGGGAATGAGTGGATGGGAGAATGAAATGACAGAAGGAGGGCCCACGCTGGTTAATCATATGACAATTAAGGAGAGCGGGGCTGCACGAACGCCATTGATCTGGGCGCCTCGATCGCGACCGTTGAAGAGGTGCACATGGCAGGTCGGACCCCCCCCCCCTCCGCTT
>ML780055.1:862633-900572 GCA_009831015.1 Picea engelmannii
GGCAAGGGGGGTCCGACAATCGCTGTGCGCCGTTGATCTGGGCACGCAAATCTGGACCGCCCAGTCTTGCTTGCTGCTTACCACGGGCGCATCATCACCCGAAACTTTGGACAAGTGGGTTTTAACCCATTCTTTGATATCTAAATCCCTTAGCCAGAAATATCGCTAACATTTTGGCTCCATGGGGGATAGAGTCGTCCCTGTGATGCTCTAAGAACTATTTTGCGGACTTAGTGCCTTTGCTGTTGGGCTATGGAGTCATTTATTAGTCCAGAAAAAAAAAATAAAATCAAAAACAATATTTACAAAACAAAAATGAGGCGAGCCGACTGAGGCTCACAGAAAACACTTCTTTAAGAAATGCCCATTAACTGGGCCACTAAAGACTTCATTGCTTTCCAGATCCTGCAACTTGTAAGTGTTATTGGAAAATGCTTCAAGGATCTTGAAAGGCCCGAACCAGAGGGCATCAAATTTACTGTGTTTACCCTTTTCCTGTCTGGGTGCGTCCCATTTGAGCACCAGGTCACCCTGCTCAAATTCTTTCTTCTTGTGCTTTCTGTCAAAAGCCTGCTTGATCTTCTGCTGACGATTATAGGCTCTGTCCAGGGCCTGCTGTCTGATCTGCTGCACCTCCACCATATGATGAATCCTTCTAAGCATAATATTAGGTTCCCCCTCATAGTCATGGAGAAGATTTGCCACAGGCAAGGCAAGCTGAGTGGGGAAAACTGCCTCAATCCCATAAACAAGCTGGAAGGGCGAGAGACCCAGAGATTTCTTTGTTGTCACTCGACGAATTTGAGTTTTGAGTCCTAGGCCTTTTTATTGTCCTCCAATAGTCTTTTGATAAGCTTGATTAGACTTTTATTAGAGGACTCTGCCAGTCCATTTCCCTGAGGATAGTAGGGAGTGGAGTGAATCAGTGCAACCCCAAATTGTTCACAAAATTTGATCAGAGGCTCAGACTGAAATGGGGAAGCATTGTCAGTGACAATTTTTATGGGGCAGCCAAACCTAGCAATAATGTCCTCCAGAAAGCTGATGATCACTTTGTGGGAAGTGCTTCTGGTAGGGACAACTTCTATCCATTTAGTGAAGTAGTCGGTTGCTGCCAAAATCCATCGGTGCTGGTCACTTGAGGGAGGATGAATTTCCCCGATGAAGTCCAATCCCCACTGCTGAAAGGGCGCTGAGACCACCATAGGTTTTAATGGCAGGGATTTGAGTTGCTGCTTCCCTGAGAATTTATGACATTTAATGCAAGCTCTAATTCCCCTATAGACGTCGGGAAACAAGGTGGGCCAGTAATACCCAGCTCGGAGGATCTTGTGAGCTGTGGTTTTCCAAAAATAATGGCCTCCACATAGACCACTGTGGAAATCGTTCATAACCTTCTGGGCCTGCTGGGGGTCCAGACACATTAGTAATATCCCTTGGGGCTCTTTCCAATACAAGGCTTGACCAACGAGACAATACCTGACAGCTTTGAGCTTTAAAGCTCTGGCTTTGCTTTTTTCCATCCCATCAGGGGGTCTCAACTTCTGCAGGAAATGCAATATATCTTTGTACCAGGGGCATGTCAATAGTGGTACAGTGCTTTGGGATTCCCTGTGAGATGATTCTGCTTGCTCATTGATCAGATTGATTTCTAATGCTTTATAATTGGATTCGGCCATGAGCTTGGCCAAACCCTGCCCCTTTATGAGCTTAGTGGGCTTAATTTCCAGATCAAATTCTAGGATCTTGGCGATCCATTTACACCTTTTTCCATCTATGTGAGGTTGTATAAGAATGTCCTTCACAGAGGTTGAAGGGACATATGCGATGATCTTTGAATGTAAGACATAGACTCTGAAAGCTTTAAGAGCTTTCACCGAGGCATAGGCATGTTTCTCCATAATCTCATATCGGAGCTCTGCATCTCTCAGCGCCTTGCTAAAAAAGGAGATAGGCTGCTCTTGCCCTTGATCGTTCTTCTGCAACAGAACCACTGCCACTGTGTCAAAGGAAGCAAAAGAAAATATTACAAAATCTTTAGAATAATCTGGACTAGTCAACACAGGAGCCTCGGTCAATGATTTCTTTATTTGGTCAAAAGACTTTCTGGGCTCAGCAGTCCATTTTATTTCATGACCCTTCCTGAGCATGGCTGTGATATGTTTCACCAATTCAAAAAAATTTGAGACAAACCTCCTCAGGAAGTTAATCCTTCCCAGAAAAGCTTGGACCTCCTTTTTAGACCTGGGAAGTGACAGGGCCTGGATTGCCTCAATCCTGTCAGGATCAATTCTCACTCCCTCTGCTGAGACTATGGCCTAACAGCTTCCCTTCTTACATAGCAAACAATGATTTCTTGGGGTTCAGGGAAAGGCCAAACCTGTGGCACTTCAGGAAAACTTTCTTCAGGTGAGAGTGGTGCTCAAGGTCAGTCTTGGAGAAGATTGTTATATCATCTAAGTAAATTACCACGAACTTAACCTTTTCCCCGATGAAGGCTATGTCCATGGCTCGCTGAAATGTTGCTCCCGCATTCATCAACCCAAAGGGCATCTTGGCATACATAAATGTGCCCCAGGGCATGGTGAAGGTTGTCTTTTCTCTGTCCTCGGGCATGACTGATATCTGGTTATAGCCAGAAAAGCCATCGATCATAGATATCCGAGATGCACCGGTGACCCTCTGCAATATGTGCTCCATGTTGGGCAGGGGGTAATTGTCCTTCCTTGAACTCTTGTTCAGGTTCCTGAAATCGACACAAAGTCTGATTTCTCCGCTATTCTTCCTTACTGGGACCAAATTGGCTACCCAGCTGGAGTATCTCAAGGGGACTATGATTTGGGCGTCCAACAGTTTTTTCACCTCCCTCTCCATGACAGGTAGCAGCGTCGGGTTTATCTGTCTCAGCTTCTGCTTGAAAGGTCTAGCCTCCTCCTTTAGTGGGATCTTGTGCTCGATGACTGACGTGTCATATGTCTTGAGGTCTTCGTAGGTCCACGTGAACACATCAGCAAACTCCCTCAGCAGTTTAGTACACCCGATCCTCTGCTCCTCGGTCAAACTTTTTGAGAGTTTGACCAACTTGGGCTCCTCTGGTGTGCCTATGTTGCACTCAGCCGCATCAGCATCATCACCTGTGACTCTGCCCTTCACTGCCACATCGTTCCCATCAAACAATCTTTCTAACAGGATCAACCCTCTTGGTATATGATTGCTCGGTAGCTGAATAATCTGGTGTTCAGCAACTTTGTTCAGCAGCTCCCCAGGGTGGCGGTTCGGTTCCTCGTCAGGGTCCTCATCTATATGCGATGCAGAGAAGTCATCGATGGAATGGAGGAACTTCTCTATCTCCTGATTGTCTTCGAATACCCTCCAATGTCTGACATTGTCTTCTACAGAGGGTCTGTATCTTATTTCCACCTCAAATCCATCATCTGGCAGTGCAGGAGCTTCGAACAGACTAGCTGAGAAGGCTTGGAAATCGGCTGGAGAATTTTCTTCCCTTGGAATAAAAGAGATGTTGAAGGCCAGGAAGAAACTATCAATGAGGTCCCATACCTCATTCCTATAGTTCTTGAGGCGAGGATGCTTGGTCTGGTAGACGTTTCTGACCTGCTGGACAATTAGTTCTGCATCCCCGAACACAACCACTTCCCTGATTCCCATTTCTTTTGCAGCCCTTAATCCCAGGACCAGAGCTTCATATTTTGCCACATTATTGGTGACTTCAAATTCCAGCTTGTATGACAGTGATATGGTTTCCTGAGAAGGAGACTTGAATACCACCCCGGCACCTGCACCTATATTGGAAGAAGCTCCATCAAAGAACATCCTCCAAATAGAGGTAGCTGGAGAGGGAATCCTCTGCTCAATACTGAGCTGCTTTCTGATCTGTAAAGGGGTCTCAGGTTCATCGGTGATTTGTAATAGGCTAGATCCTAAGTCAGTGTCTAAGGCATAGATTGGATGATTTGTGGGGTTTTCTTCATCACTGACAATATAGTCTAGCTGGGCTTCTCTGTACAACCTTCTATGTTCTCCTCCGAAGACTGGAATGGTGGCATACGTGAGGTCCATCTGCAGCGTTCCTCCAAGTCTCTTAATCCAGGATCTTGATAACAGCATACCAAACTTGGGGGGAACATTAGCTACCACTATATCCATGATCATGTTTTTCATGGGTAGCTGAAACAGGGAAACTGCTAGGTCCTTGATGACTCCCAAACATTGCACTCTCCTGGAATCAAAGGAATAGAGGTCATGATCGGCCCTGGTGACTTCTAGTCCTAGTTCTTCCATGACGGCTTTAGGCATGAGGTTGTGGGAGGCCCCTGAATCCATTAGGCAATTATGCAGTACTTTGTCATGTATGTTCAGGGAGGTGTAGAAGGGAGGGGATGAATCGTCTCTGTCTTCTACCATAGGACCTAGGACCACTGCAGGCCTTTCATCTTGAAGACTTATGAAGTCTGTGGAGGGGCTAGTGGCTTCAGGTTTTAATAGGTCGGAGAGGTGCCTTTTGAATTCCCCATGTTTGATTAACTCAGTGAGAGGCACAGGGATTCTGATCTTTTGAATCTCATGCTCGAAATTAAAGGAAGACGCAAGTATTAGAATTTCTCTAACTTCAGGAGCATGACTTTGAATAATAGGGGAGGGGGGTCGGGCCTTCTTACCTCTGTTGCTGTCTGCTATTTTTTCAATAGGATTTTCTGCTCTAGAGGATGACTCAGGAACATCAGGTGTAGCTCTCCTGTCTGATCTCAGATTATACCTGCCTCGGCCGCCGCCAGATTCCTTGCTCAATTCATTCAGTTGGATGCTCATGAGGGACTCCTCATATGCTGACTTAGTTAAGTGTGGGAAAGGAGGAGCGACTTCTACAGAGTGGATTTTAGGCTCAGGCTCCTCTGCTTCCGATTCCTCGTCATTGGTCATGAAATTGTTCTAGAAGGGAGCCTGAACTCTCTGATCATTTCTGTCTCTTTCCTTCTCTTTATGTATAGCTGGAGGAGCAAAATTGTTCGGTCTTATGAAACCTCCTCTGTTCTTGATGTTATGAGGGCCTTTGTTCACTTGTTTTCTTTCCGTATTTAATCTTTCCATCTCTTCTTTCAGCACGTTCAACAGCTGGGTCAACTCATTCGCTTGAGGGTAGGGAACTGATAGGCCGGTGGTGTTGGAGCCAGAAGCCGAGGCTTCCAACTTCCCTTTTCTTATGTTTGTGTCAACTTGGTCCCTCAGTCTGTCGGCTGCTAACATATTAGATTCCACCTCTATAGCTGCATCTTGCATCTGATCTAAAGAGGTGGCTCTTCTTTCCCTTAATACGAGACATAAATTAGGGTCAAAGGCGCTAGCATACGAAATTTGAGCAGAGGCCTCTGAAGGTTTTATCTCTGCGGGAATTTTGTTATACATCTTATTGAATATTTTGGAGAAGTCGGAGACAGACTCTCCTTCCTGCTTCTTCAGGGACCCAAACTCAGTCATGTAATATATATAATCTTTTCTATCCCCCCATTGTCTCAGGAAGACATTATCCAGAGCTTCAATACCAGCAATAGATCCTTGGGCCAGTCCTCTGAACCATTTTCTAACCTCACCATCGAGGCTCTAGACGAAGACTCTCATCCAAACATCTTCATTTTCAATATTCAGGTTATCAGCATAGCTATAAAAGGCAGCCAGGTGCTCCTCAGCAATAACACCTCCCTCACCACTAAACTTGGGCATGTATTTCAGATAGTCCCCAGCAGGGAGAGGATTTAAGGGCTGAGGAAGAATTAAAGGAGCATATCGAGCAGCAACTATAGCATCCATTCTGTTCGGAGGGGGATTGACACCAGCCATAGGGATGTTGAGTGGAGGAGAACTCGGGGAAGATGGAGGGGAAAACAGAGAGACGTCCAAGGGACTTAAGTGTGCAGGTATCTCTCTCTGTGCAGTAGTAGTAATCAAAGGAGGAGTAGTGAAACCTCCTGAGAAGGGAGTGACAAGGATCTCTCCTTCTGACACTAGACCAGGAGGATAAAACTCAGCAGGAACACTCCCGAAGTTCAGAAATCGGGAAACCTCAGAGGAAGTATGACCAGGAGGCTGAATATCAGAAAATGGAGTTCTTACAGAAGGGGAGGGCGTATTACCTTTTTCATCGACGAAAATTTCCTTTGCGGCTCTCTTTCCCTTTCTGCACACTGCTCCCAAGTCTTCCTCGGGTGTGGCTAAAGGAAAATGTGGATTTGACCTCATATGCCTGCCTCTCGAAGCCACAGTTGATAGAACAGGTTCTCCCCAGCGGAGTCGTCACAGTGGAGTCGCCAGGTGCACAGTAGCAATCTTCAGGTTCTGATATCTGATGCACCTTCAGAAATCAGTTAGTCGTTGTCGTTCTGCCCAGGGAAAAAAAATCTTCAACTTCGTCCCCGGCAACGACGCCAGGAAATGTTGGCTTTCGGAAGTCACCCCTGTATTGCTAGCAGGAGCAGAGCCTGAAGCCCATCAGTTTAATGTCACGATTTGTTTTAAAAGAGTGATCAAACGGAGGAGAGCTCAGAACGGTAGCATATCAGCTCAGAAACCAGACCAGGCATGCATGAAAGAGTGAGGTCTTGATAAACTCCAAATAGTGAGTTGTAGTAAAAGG
This sequence comes from Picea engelmannii, assembly GCA_009831015.1. NCBI lineage: Eukaryota > Viridiplantae > Streptophyta > Pinopsida > Pinales > Pinaceae > Picea > Picea engelmannii. Next base: position 869,280 of record ML780055.1, read on the forward strand.
GTGAGCAGGTGGAAGACTTTAAACAGGAAGAGCGCAAGGTCTATCACAGACATCCGGTTCGGGACAGACTGAAGAAGAATGCATTCGAACACAAAATCCTTTTATATTCAAATACGAAAACCAGAGGGCACGACAACGCCACAACAAATCCTTTATTGCAACAAGTTGCACTACTGTGAATCCTCAGGCAAAGATGAAACAAAGATGGAAAAGAGAGAGAGTTGTTTGTCATAAACCAAGAAATATCAAGCACAGATGCATAACCAGGAACCAGAAAGTTTGCTGAAATATTACAGTCGGGAGCTTAGCTCTACCATCGATAGATACAAAAATGGCAAAAATGCCTATACAAACTCAAAATTACAACAGCAATAGGACCGAGACAGTGCATTGAAGGCTTTGCTTCTGCATGGCTTCTGGCATCCTGCAGCCTCGGTCTTTGAATAATCGTGCAATTTGTGGCAGACGTGATAGATCTTCTGACAGTTACATCGGCGAATCGATGTGCTTTTAATTCATTGCAGGACGTCCCCATTATGGCAGAGACGATGTCTAACCACCCTCAACTGCCTCAATAACTACTTCTTGGGATTGAGAACGGCCGGGCCAACTCAGCATCTCGAGATAGGGAAGATTTCCCGTGCTGCCATCTAGCACAACCGAATGGCTTGAGGGGCGGACATGAGGGCCAATACGGAGGTCATGGTGGATGGTAGGAGTGGCGGGAAGAGGGAGCAATGACAGAGAGGGGTGGCAGAAAGACGCCCCATGGTGGAAGGCAACCGGGTAGATGGAGGGAAGACGGGATAGACAAGCCCGCCTTGGGGTGAGAAACTGATGTGGAAAGGAACGGGATGCGTGGCAGGGAATGAGTGGATGGGAGAATGAAATGACAGAAGGAGGGCCCACGCTGGTTAATCATATGACAGTTAAGGAGAGCGGGGCTGCACAAACGCTGTTGATCTGGGCGCCTCTATCACGACCGTTGAAGAGGTGCACATGGGAGGTCAGACCCCCCCCCTCCACTTAAAGGTAGAAAGGCGGGGGGGGAGCATCCGACTAGGTCTTCATCGCCGTTGATCTGGGCGCGCTCATCTGGATCGTCGGAGAGGTGCGCCCCCGAACTCGGACCCCCCCCCACCTAAAGATCGGAAGGCAAGGGGGGTCCGACAATCGCTGTGCGCCGTTGATCTGGGCGCGCAAATCTGGACCGCCCAGTCTTGCTTGCTGCTTACCATGGGTGCATCATCACCCAAAACTTTGGACAAGTGGGTTTTAACCCATTCTTTGATATCTAAATCCCTTAGCCAGAAATATCGCTAACACCTGGGAATAAACTTTTTCTTATACTAACCGAGCTTTGTATTTCTCCACTTTTCCTTCTGCATTAAACTTCTTCTTAAACAACCATTTGCTACCAATAGATTTTCTTCCAGTTGGAAACTCAACTATATCCCATGCCTCATTCTTATCCAAGGCATCCATCTCTTCAGCCATGGCCTTCTTCTAGAGTTTACTATCCTCTGAATTCACTGCTTCCCTGATAATTTTGGGATCATCATCAGTAATAGATAAAGAAAAATTGGAATGGAAATCATGTGAACTATACCTTTCTGGTTGCCTTCTTTTTGTCACTGATCTCGTCAATACTGGGGTATGAGGTTATTTTTCTTCTTCAAATGATTCGTATTTTGCATCATCCAACTCAAACTCTATTTTCTCAGGTTCTTCCAGTCTTGGTAGGAATTCCTATTTGGAAACATCTTTTACCTCTTTGTAAACAACATCTCAACTATAAGCAGTCTTCTTAGTTTCTGGGTTCCAAAGCTTATAACGTTTCACACCATATTTATAACCAATAAGGATACACTTTTCAACTTTTTTATCCAGCTTACTCCTATTTTCCTTTGGAACATGTACATAAGAATCACAACCAAACACTCTAAGATGTTCAAGAGAGGGTTTCTTTCCAGTCCATACCTCATGTGGAGTTTTATCATCCAACACTGATGAGGGTGATCAATTGACCAGGTAACATGCTGTACCCACTGCCTCTGCCCATAATTCCTGTCCTAACTCGACACCACTGAACATGCTCCTTGATTTTTCCATCAGTTTCCTATTCATCCTTTCTGCAACTCCATTCTTTCAAGGTGTGTATGGAGTAGTCTTCTGCCTTGCTATACCACACTTCTTACAGAATTCTTCGAATTCATTTCCACAGAATTCTCCACCATTATTTGTCCTCAATACCTTTATTTTCTTCTCTATCTAATTTTCTACCAGAGCCTTAAACTCTTTAAATTTATCAAATACCTCATATTTATTTCTAATAAAATAAATCCATGTGTTCCTTGAGAAATCATCTATGAATGAAACATAATACACAGATTTACCTAGTGATGGAACATGCATAGGTCCAAACACATCACTGTGTATCAACTCTAAGATCTCCTTTGCTCTTGTAGTACTAGATGAAAATCTTATTCGATTATGTTTTCCATATATGCAATGTTCACAAAAATCAAAATCCAAAGTGCAATTAGACATACCTTCAACCATACCTTTACCGTGTAGTGTTCGAAGGCCCTTTTCTCCAATATGCCCCAGTCTTTGATGCCACATCATGGTCTTCTTTCCAGGGACAGTATTGGTCTTGTCTTCTTTATTTTTCTTCTCATGGACAACATAACTATTACACCCATTAGTATAAGTTCTTCCCAACAACGTGTACAAAGTTCCACACCGAAATCTCCTCATCAACACCATTTCTCCTTGTACCATATCACAAGTTCCCTTTCCCAATACAGTATCCACTCCTGCATCATCCAAATTGCTTATAGATATTAGGCTCCTGGCTAGTTTTGGAACGTGTAGAATCCCAAGGAGAGTTATAATCCTTCCATCTTTTAGTAGCAACTTAACCCTTCCACATCCCATGATTTTGGCTGTCGAGTCATCTCCTAGGAATACATCAACACCATCATATTTTTCATATTCAAAGAAACACTCCCTGTGAGGAGTCATATGGTATGACACACCTGAGTTGATCAACCATACATCATGGTCTGCATGTGTACCTAAAGATGCCAGGTAAACATCATCTCCTTCCTCAGCGGAGATTTTCACCTCTATGGAATAGTACCATCAGATCCCTTTGGTTTATCAACCTTCTTAGACTTGCAATATTTCTTATAATGCCCTGTTTTATCACACTTGCAACATTTCCTCAAATATTTTTTTGGAGACTTATATCTACCGATAGATTTAGATCTGCCCCCCGAATACTTACCAAGATTCCTGTCTTGGGTATGCCCTCTTACAAATAAAGCATCTGTGCTATGACCATCCATGCTTTTCCGCCTCAGCTCTTTAGATAACAAGGATGCAACTACATCCTCATACTTCAATGTAGATTGAGTGGTACTACCAATTTCTACAACCAAATTATCCCAAGAGTTTGGAGAAGAACATAACAAAGTAATACACTTATCTTCTTCTGCAATCATAATATTAATAGAGACAAGTTGACTTACCAGAGTATTAAAGGCATTTAGATGTTCTGTCAAAGAATCTCCATATTCCATCCTAAGATGATACAACTTATTTCGAAGAAACAACTTGTTTAATAAGGACTTTGATTGGTACAAATTCCCTAACTTATACCATAGTTCCTTGGCTGTCAATTCTCCCGAGACATTCAACAATACCGAATATGCCAGGCATAGTCGAATAGTACTCCTTTATCTTCTATCCAACTTCTCCCAATCTTCCTTCAACATACCAGTAGGTGGTGTTCTACTAGGTTTTATACCAGTCGACTGTGTGCCAGTAGGCTGTGTACCAAGGTCCACAATGATCCTTTGTTCTTTGGCTACAAGAAGGTCCTCCATCTTGAGCTTCCATAGCTCAAAGTTTTTACCATTGTACTTATCTATCTTGATTATAGAAGAGCTCACCATTCCTCTGTCTACACTTGAATCTCCACTGCAAGATCTCCCACTAAACCCAGGTTTATCACAGACCCAAGATAAATTTGATCTATTAAGACTGAGCCAAACCCTAAGAAACAAAGGCATCCCTCTGAAGCCAAAAATGAGCTCTGATACCACATGTAAGCTTTAAACCTATGAATTAAAGCAATGCATATATATTCTGAAGTAAAACAAAAATTAATCAATGGCTAATACACATAGTACACAGAGATTTACACCGAAAACCCTTAACCAGGAGAAAACCATCCTTTCTTGGTGCCGCACCTTGCAACTCTTTATTATATTAATTTCACCATTCACCATACAATATTGTTACAGGAAAATCCCCCCATGGACAAGTGAATTCCCTCTTGGATCCTAGACTCCTATGACCAAGACAAAAAAATGCTAACTTTGATCACCGACATTCCTTTAGAAGAAGTTAAACTAATCAAAGAATAAAGGGAAGAAGATATGCGTACCTTTTATGAAGTTTGTCTTCACTTGATCCGGGTTGATCTTGATCTCCAAGCTCTTCAACGAACCTTGCAATGCAATGAGCAACAAAGATGAAACATACTTCCTATTATACCTTGACTAGCTTCAAACTAGATCTATCCAGAAGGAACAATTCCTTGAGAAATACACATAAACTTGAAGGAAACAAGCCAAGCACATATATATTAATGAGAACAAAGAAAAGTACTTACAAATGTAGAGGCATATGTAGCAACCTCACCAAGCTCTCCTTGTCCAACCCCTTCCTCAAATGATCCACAAACAAAATGACTATGCTTCACTGATTACCTCCCTTATCAGATCATATGTTTGATGCCTTCAATGCCTCCCCCTTTCACCATGAGGAGGCCTCCTTATATAGTCTTGGAGAGACCTAACCACTTTAGAGATTCTTGTGATAGGTTGAGGATATTTCTCCATTATTTGTGGATCCTCCCTAAGATCTAGCATTGACCACAGATTCAAATCAAACTAACTCCAGAGATGAGGGGGGTTTTCCCCTCATTTTCCTCAACAGCCCAAGATTTCCTCAAACAGCCCAACACTCCCCCAGAATGGGGCACAGAGCATTCCAATTCTCCCCCAAAATAGGACAGGGAGAACTAGCACTCCCTGTCAGTGGGTAGGGGAGTGTTGCTCTTCAAAAATGATTTTTAAGTGGTTTTCTCAAGGCAAAAGGCTTTGTACTCTTCTTCAAATGACATGTCCTTCTTTTAACCAGTCTCTAAGGATGTCTTTTAAGTTTTATTGTGATGTCGTTCAAGACATGATATAGGCAAGATGACAGTATGATGTTTGAGACACTTGAGGCCAAAATGCGACACTTGTGACACTTGTAATGACGAAAATAGCTCATCATTGAAGTGAGTAATTTTGATGTGTAACATATTGCCCCCCAAAGTGTGAAGTTAGAAGATGGAAACTGATGATTGAAGTACTTTGTAGACTTTTTCGAGAAAGGGAATGGACTCAGAGAACCTGGTAGAAGTTGCACACAACCATCAAACAAATATTATGACATGTTTCAAACCCAAGGAAGGCATACCTATGCTTGGCTGATAAAGACTTTCAAGGTATGATTGCCATAAGATACATTGCAGATCCATAATTATATTGACAAAAAGGTATAGCTACCAAAGATACAATGTGGATCTATAATTCCATGACATGAACTGATCTTAGCCATGAAAAATACACAATGGATCTATGAGACAACAAGACATAGACACAGACCAATACAAAGTGGATCTATGTGATAGTATATGTGTCAATATTCAAGAGAAACTCTGTCGCAACCTGGGCAAAGTATATATTAGAGTGATCACTTAACCCAGGGTATTCTTACTAATTTTGATGAAGTACGAGTCTAACCATGTGAATAGATGTCCTGATGTCAAACATGGTAGAAACCACTTGATTACCGGTCAATGAGGTAAACCCTTAACAAGTGTGAGGGAAATCACCATTGATGTCAATGATTCCCAAGGTACCCTAGTACATTCCAGTGAATGTGAATAAATGAGATGAAGTCGAACATCCTTGAAATCATCTGATCAGAGGTCAATGATGTAAACCCACTGTTGAAAGTGGGGAGGCCTACCATTGAGGCATGCAGGTCCTAAGGTACTAATTGATTTCTAAGTCTAGTTCCTAGATAGTGTGTTGAATTCGACAGGAATAGACTCATCGAATGAGGGCCTTGATGTATCCCCCATCAACGAAATGAAACTGACACAGATATGTAAATTGGTGGATCAAATGAACATGGATTGACATAGGTATTGAAATAGGAAATTTGTGAATGTTGACTCTCTATACAAATACTTCCCTTGAAAACTGAGGCACAACAACAAAAACATGACATGGACCAAAATATGATGATGTAGTGGATACTGTGACTTTCGTTGGGTGAACCAAAGGAGAAAATAAACTAAAAGGATTGGTTCAGTGCAGAGGTTCAATGGATTAAAATGTGTGAAAAGACAAAGTGTTGTGTTCAAGGGCATCTGTAAGAGTGACTGGTGATGTTTTCAAAAACTGCTTGGCTTGCTTCCTTCAAAATTTTCCTCAATCTAGATAGACGAGTACCTCTTTTTATTTTAACAAGATCGAGGAGGATAACACATGCTCGATATAACTCACCTTCGGTAAGTCCCTCTTCCCTTTTTTAACGAACTAGAAGAAGTAAGGGCTTGGTCCCATGTGGGCCCTTCAATGTATATTTTTCAACTAGTCTAGAGAAGGTAAAATCGATGATTTTTCATGTTTAGAGAGTCTGAAAAGAACTTAAAGATGACTCCATTGTTGTCCTTTTTTGTAATGTTAGTCTCGCGAGGTCAAAAAATAGATAAATTATCACTCAAAAGATGCCCTTTCAAACCTTTTAACGAGTGGGAAAGGAAGCAAGATCACTAGACAATCTTTTCATGTTTAGGGAGTCTGAAAAGAGATTAAAGATGAATCCAGGGGGTTCCTTTTTCGTGTATTCACGTGAGTCCGAAAAAGAGATAAAAGTTTACTCGATGGATTCTCATGTTTTTTTGAGCGTGAGAAGGAACTAAGACCATGCTCATTATTAGTTTCATTTTTACACAAGCTTGAAACAAAATTAAAGTATGGTTGTAAATTCCCAACGTAATTTCTAAAGGTAGGGATAGCCATGGATGGTTGGTAATATGTCCCCAGTTGAATCACCAATTTCTATTACAGGAAAATCCCCATATGGACAGGTGAATTCCCTCTTGGATTCTAGACTCCTATGACCAAGACAGAAAAATGCTAACTTTGATCACTCACATTCCTTTAGAAGAAGTTAAACTAATCAAAGAATAAAGGGAAGAATATATGATTACCTTTTATGAAGTTTGTCTTTGCTCAATCCGGTTTGATCTTGATCTCAAATCTCTTCAAGGAACCCTGCAATGCAGTGAACAAAAAAGACAAAACATACTTCCTATTCTACCTTGATTAGCTTCAAACTAGATCTATCCAAAAGGAACAAGTCCATGAGAAATACACATAAACTTGAAGGAAACATTCCAAGCACATATATGTTAATGAGAACAAAGAAAATTACTTACAAATGTAGATGCATATGTAGCATCATCACCAAGCTCTCCTTGTCCAACCCCTTTCTCAAATGATCCATAAACAAAATGACTATGCTTCATTGATTATATCCCTTATGAGATCATAAGTTTGATGACTTCAATGTCTCCCCCTTTCACCATGAGGAGACCTCCTTATATAGGCTTGGGGAGGCCTAACCACTTTAGAGATTATTGGGATAGGTTGAGGATCTTTCTCCATCAGTTGTGGATCCTCCGTAAGATCCAACATTGACCTCAAATTCGAATCAAACTAATTCCAGAGAAGAGGGGTATTTTTCCCTAATTTTCCTCAACAACCCAAGATTTCCTCGAACAACCCAACTCTCACCCAGAATGGGGCACAGACCGTTGCAACGCTCCCCTAAAAGAGGATAAGGAGTGCTAGCAATCCCTGTTAGTGGGTAGGGGATCATTGCCCCTGAAAAATGATTTTTAAGTGGTTTTCTCAAGGCAAAAGTATTTGTACTCTTCATCAAATGACATGTCCTTCTTTTAACTAGTCTCTAAGGATTCATTTTAATTTTTCTTGTGATGTCATTCAAGACACGATATAGGCAAGATGAAAATATGATTTTTGTGACACTTGCGACACTTGCGACCAAAATGCGACACTTGCGACACTTGTAATGACAACAATAGGTCATCATTGAAATGAGTAATTTTGATGTGAAATAAATATATACAATGGTTTAGGTATTCCGTAGCTATCGAAACCCTAATCCCTTAATATAGAATTAATTTAGAAAACCACTAAAAATATCAAAAATCTCCCAAAATAAATAAATTTTGGGCCGCTACCCTGAACCTCGTCAGCTACAGGCTACCACCTGTAGCCGAACACTGTGCATAACCAGGGGGGGCATACCTAGCCCCCCTTAAGACGCCCCTAGGAAGTGCCCGGTGCACACGACACATATAACAAAGGAAGTTGGGATCGTCAGACACAATTGTCAAATCTGATTTGCCCACACACACACATGCAAAGAATATAACACATAACAAACAAAAAACAAGGTTGTCCTCAAGGATTGAGATGGGTAAATTGCTGCAGAATGGTAGTTATATCCTAGGTGGAATCGGATGGAGTTGTATCTTTTCACTGGACTAACACTTGCTTGATGGTGCGTTGATGAAGGTGATGCTAAAGTTGTTACAAAATATCTTGTGGCTACAACCATATGGAACCTTCTTCATCCAACTCAAGATGGATGTTTTGAGTTTGACACTTAGTTCCAATCACCTTCTTTAATCAAGAGACATGAAGAACATGATAAAGATTAAGATGACTGGGAAAAGCTAACTGATAGGCCACCTGTCCCACTTGCTTGAGAACTATATAAGAACCATAAAATTTGGGCACCCGTTTCTGACAATCGTCGGCCTTGAGTGAAGTTTTCTTATAAGGTTGGAATTGAAGAAACACTTGGTCTCCTTCAAAACATTGACATTTGAAGTGACATTGATCTGCTTGTTGCTTCATGCGATTATGAGCCATGAAAAAAGTCTCTTTGAGGGTATGAAAAATAACCTCTCGAACTGTAAGCATTTGGTCAACCACCTGGACCTTCGAGACACCTGGCATGTATGATAGAAATGAAGGGGGATTTTTTCCATATACAACTTCAAAAGGAGTCATGCAAGTAGCTATTTGGTAAGAAGTGTTGTACCACCATTCAACTAGTGGTAACCATTGAGCCCATTGATTTTGTCTTTCAAGTTGAAAACACTTGAAATATGTTTCCAAACACTTGTTGACAACTTCAGTTTGACCATCAGCCTAGGGATGATAGGCTGTGCTAAGATGCAATTGGTTGCCTTGTAGCCTAAATAGTTCTTGCCAAAAATTGTTGGTGAAAGTGTGATCTCTATTAGAAAAATTATAATGAGTCATGCCATGAATCTTGAAGACATGATCCATGAAAAGTTGAGCTATAGTGGTGGTGGTAAATGGGTGTTAAAGAGCATAGAAATGAGCATACTTGGAAATAAAATCAATGGCCACCATGATGACTAACTTATTGCTCGATTTAGATAATCCCATAATAAAATCCATAGAGATTTCCCTCCAAATAGCACTTGTAATCGGAAGCAGTTGTAGTGTGCCGGGAGCTTTGACTGTTTCACCCTTGTTGCATTGACAAACATCACACTTAGCCACAAAAGTGTGAATGTCATGTTTCATACCATCCCAGAAAAAAAACATTTGACCCGGTCATATGTTTTGGTAAACTCTGAGTTCCCAGCTATGGGTGTAGCATGAAGCTTAGAAAGCACAGTGGATTTAAATTGTGACTGTTTACTTAAATAATAATGACCTTTGTAGTGAATCTCATCATTGTTCCAAGAGTACCCAGGGAAAACTGGTGATTTGGATTGCAATTGTTGGATCAAATGTGAAAATTTGAGATCTTGTAGCCATTCCTTGTGAACAACTTGTATCCAATCTAGTACAATGAAGGAGAGGGAAAAAATGGACCCTTCATCTTCATATTTTCAGGAAATAGTGTCAGCAACCACATTTTCTTTTCCTTTCTTGTAAATGATCTCATAATCATATCCAAAGAGATTAGTCACCCATTTTTGTTTCTCTAGGGAGAAAGGTCATTGCCTCAGAAAATACTTGAGGATTTAACGATCTGTCTTAATTTAGAATCTTTTGTTAGACAATTGAGAGGGGGGGTGAATCAGTTGTTACCGTGCTTAAACAATAATGGTTCTTTTAAACTCTTTGTAGAGATACTGAATGATGATCACAATAATGCAGGGAAATAAACAATGGCACTTTCAACATCATTCACATATATGAGAAACACAGAGATAGATATTTCCCGAGGAAACCCATGCAGGGTAAAAACCTCTTTTTCTTTATATGATAAGTAATAGTTACATTCTTTATAGTATCATACATATGAGAACCAACTCATAATGAGGCTACAACCTTTGTTTTTGCAAGCTGCAACTTGCTGAGAGCACCAACTCTCTGTTTTCTCTAGCACCCACTAGAAGGAAGCACCAACTCCCTGGTTTCTCTAGCACCAACTAGAAGGAAGCAACAACTCCCTGGTTTCTCTAGCACCAACTAGAGGGAAGCACCAACTCCCTGTGTTCAAGCACCCACTTGAACCTTTGAGGACACCAATCCTCACTAGCTCCTCCCAACCACCCTGAAATATAAATATTTGCTACTGAAACTTATTATAGTGATATGATGTTCAACAATGTCTTACCAGACTCATCACTGTTCTGCTGCATTTCGTTGCTTTGTCTGCCTCATTGCCTTTTTGCACACATCTCTTGCGCTGTCTGTTCTTCCGCTTTTTATGCTCTGTGCGCCATGTCCATTCACTTGCGTAGTTCCTCTTCTATGATATTCAGCTACTGCACTCTGATCCTTCTTCACACATGAATCACCTTCACCAACAACAACCACAACAAACTCCAACGGCAACAACCCCTCAATCTCTTCTTTGTACCATGTATTTATAGCTTCTGTGCACCTTGTGCATGCAATGTTCACAATGCCTCTGCATGCTGACTCCACACTGTTATCCTCCACCTCTCGAGTGCTGTGTCTGATCATCATCATGACTCTTTAGATTCTCTAGTGGTTCACCCTGCATGTCCAGCATCACTGTATGTTATATTGAGATTCCTCAGCCTCTCTGGCAGTTTGAGACTCTTCGTCTTCTCTGTGACAGTCGAACTCACCTTCTCTGTTTCAGTTACAGACCTCAATGCTCATTAGCTATCAATCGCCTCCACGAACATCTTCATTCCTCTCAGAGACTCTTCACCTCCTCTGTCAGTCATCCTGAAGTGTCTTCACATCCTCTGGTAGAAACCATCAATGGTTTCTAGCAGTTTCATTGTGTCATGCAACAATAGCCCTAAGATCTTCTTCAGGTTAATCTACGCCGTTGGATGAGCTTTATTAATTTTTCCATTAAATCGGGTTTCATCATTTTGGCATTCCTGTTGCATTGTTTTCTTGCCTCTCCAAGTCACGATCCTTGAAACTCTGATATGGAGTTACATCAATGGTCCAGATCCAAGCTTGTTTTAACGGCTGTGATTGAATCGCCATATCGCATATCGCGATTTCGGCATTCTTGTTTCCTTGTTTTCTATTCCTCTTGATGTCGCAATCCGCGAAACTTCGATATGGAGTTATGTCAATGGTCTAGATTTGATCTCTATTCAACGGTTGCGATTAAATCACGATTTCGCGTATCACAATTTCGACATCCTTGATGTCCAGTGTTTTTGTCACTTCAAAGTTTCGATCCCCGATACTCCATAAAGAAATCAGATCAATGGTCCAGGTCAATTCTTAACTTAATAGCTGTGATTAAATCACAAATTCGCATATCGCAAAATCGGGGTTCATGTTGTCAATAATCTTTGACAACTTCAACACTCGATCTTCGAAACTCTGACAAGATGTCCATCTTTTGACTTCATACATGGATTGACACATGTTGAATACTGCCACATGTCACTCTAATTTGTGACTTACATGTGCCTAAAATGTTGAATCAGTCTGACACTTGTCATTACCTGGTTGTGACACATGTTCCTAGCTGACGTGGTCTGCTGACGTGAGTCAGGTCGACGGTTCAGATGTGTTCTTGATTTGACGGCTCAGATTGCATCAGGATTTTTCATATCGAGAAATCAGGATTTTTGTTGCATTATTTCTTTGACATTTCCAACACACGATCCTCGAAACTCTGATCAATGGTCCAGATGTGATCTTGATTTGATGACCCAGATTACATCGAGATTTTTCATATCAAGAAATCGGGATTCCTGTTGCATTGTTTCTTTGACATTTCCAACACGCGATCCTCGAAACTCCGATAGGGAGTTGGATCAATGGTCCACATAACCCCCTAAGATGGACGGTCCTCTTACTTCTGGGATTTGTGAGCCCTCTACTCCTTGCAATTTTAAATACCATGCAGGTTTTCCTTGATCCAACGGTGGTTGGACCCTGCGCTCAGATCTGACGCCCCTTAGATCTATTCTCCTCTTCAACACCCTCTTCTTGTCTTCATTCATATCTGACGGCCATCGGGAATTCAGGATGAGATCCAGTGATCAATGGCGCTTCTCCTCCGGAGCGTACTTTGTCCTTGTTTTGCCTTTGCTGCATAATCTGATCTTGCCATCAATGACAAGCTTACTTTACCTGATAATGACCTGCCAACAATCCTCTGCACTATCTCTTCTGAACTTAGCGGGCTTGCTCTGCAACATCCTCCTAAAATACTTCTGGTGCCCATCTCTTACATTCTTCCTGTTCTCATGCCATCTTCATTGCTGTACTTGCCAACAATGACAAGCATGCACTACCTATTAAACATTTGCCAACATCCTTTCCCCAATAGATAAGGGTGCCAAAGATCCACTGCATGCAGAATAACCAACATTTCCTTTTCATAGATTGATTGGACAAAATGTCTCTCTGACATTTGTTTGCTGGTAAAGGCCAAAGACCAACCATCTTACATAAGGAATGCTCCAATTCCTCTCTTGGAAGCATTACATTCCAGGAAAAAGGTCTTTGTGAAATCAGGAAGGGCCAGTACCGGATTGGTGCACATAGTCTCCTTCAAGGCTTGAAAGGCCTAATCTGCTTCAAGATTCCAAGTGAAATAATTCTTTTTAAGGAGAGTAGTGAGAGGCACCAAAATCTTTCCATATTTCTTAAAAAACTTGCAATAATATCTTGTTAAAACAAAAAAAAAATAAAAATATTTTGATAGTCTTGGGGTGAGGCCAATCCTGCATAGCTTCAATCTTCTTAGGATCCACCCCGACACCTTCCTTTCCAACAATATGAACCAAGTACTTGACTTACGAGGCTGCAAAAGCACATTTAGATTCTTTGAGGAAAATATGGTGTTGAGAGAGTAGATGTAGAACTCAATCCACATGAGCAAGATGTTTTGTACATGTTTTACTATAGATGAGAATATCATAAAAGAAAACTAAGACAAAATGACAGAGAAAAGGACAGAAGACATGATTCATGAGGCTTTGGAAAGTGGAGGGAACATTACACAAGACAAAGGGAATGACCAACAACTCATAGTGGCCTTCATGAGTTTGAAATAAAATATTAGGAATGTTTTCCTCTTTCATACGTATCTGTTTGTAGCCAGAACGAAGATCAATCTTAGTAAAGAATTGGGCACCACTCAATTCATCCAAGAGATCATCAATGACAGGAATGGGAATTTTTTATGTGATGATGAGTTTATTGAGGGTACGGAAGTCAAGACACATGTGCCAATATAATTCTTTCTTAATTACCATTACCACAGGAGAAGAATAGGAGCTCATACTAGGAATGATAACACATGCAGTGAGCAATTCTTGAAGAATTTTCTCAATTTCATTTTTCTGGGAAAAGGGATGATGATAGGGATTAACATTGGGAGGAAGGTTGTCAGGGACAAGGGGAATGGAATGATTATGAACACCTGGGAAGGAGGAAGGCCCTAGGGAGTGGAAAAAACATCTTGATGTTTGGAGAGGATGGATTGGAGGTTAGGATGCACAAAGGGTGTCTCAATTGCTTGAATTGAATGGATTTGAGCAATAATACAAGAGTGAAATTTATTGAGGATATTTTCCATGTGATGGAAACTGAATATCTCAAGATAATTGGATGTGAATCCTTGGGACTGATACTATTTTCCCTCTTGTTGGAATTGCATGGTTAATGCCTTAAAATCCATGAGAATAGGACCCAAAGTGTGTAACCATTCAACACCTAGCACAATGTCACAACCACCCATGTCAATGGAAAACATATGAGATTTCAGGTGGCATTGCCCAATTTGAAGATGTACATTTTCATAATTCCCACCACATTTCATGGAACCACCATTGGATATCATGATTTGAAAACATGAATATAAAAATTGGTTTCCTAGGCACAGTGACGATGAATAAAATTATGGGTGCTACAATTGTCAACAAGGATGATGAATTTTCGATTCTTAATATAGCCAATGAGCTTGGGGGTTTGTGGAGCAGAGAATCTAGTGAGGGAATGCAAGGAAATGAGTGGGTCGACTTCAGGTGGGTCCACAGGATCCTGGGTAGCATCGGGAAGTGATGGCTCTTCAACAAGGGGAACTATCACATCTTCTTGAGTAACATCTTCTGAAATGGCCATAAAAAGCTTTTGTTCCTTACACTTGTGCCCTGGAAAATATTTTTCATCACAATTATACCAAACAACCTTGAGTTGGCATTCAACCATTTCACCCCTAGTTAATTTCTGGACCTTGAGGGGAGTGGCAGGGGGGCATGATTTGTGGGTCGAGGGCAAGGAACAAAAGAGGGTTTTTTGTTCAAGGAAAAAACAACTTGTTGGGCCTCTTTGGCACATTTAGTAGCTTCCAACCAAGCTTGACGGTGAGCCATGAGAACCTGAGCTCATATTTCATTCTTTAGGCCACTGATAAAGCATTCACAGAAGAACACATTTGACATGCCCTCGGTGCAAAAGGACAAATGATCAAAAGTAGTTATAAAGTATTCCACTATGCTTGACTATTTCAACTTTGTCAAATGATCGAGATAACGGGTGTCAGTGTAAAAATGTTTATAGATCTTGAAAAAAAACTGGGTCCATGCAATATACCCTTGGAGTGCATTTTTATGCCATTTCCACCATTGCCAGCGTTTAGGATTCAGATAGAGAACAACATAGTGAAGTTTGGCCAACTCATCAGTAATGCCATGTAGAGAAAAATGATGCTCCATTTGAGTGACCCAACCTGTGGGATCGGAGCCATCAAACTTATTGACCTCAACTTGAGGAAGACAGGCGTCATGATGAAAGGAGTTGGATTGAAAATTTAGAGAATGAGAGGAAACAACATCATCTGGTCAGTCCGAGGAGGAAGGACCTGGGGTTCGATTCAACAACTGGTTGATAACATATTGGAGGGTGTTAAATTGGTTCATGAATTTGGAATTCATGGCATCAAAGTTTTGCTGGATTTGGGTCTCAATTTTTTCAATGTGTGAATTGGTAGATCCAATATAAAATGTCACTTTTTGGAAGGACTCCTTGATTTGATTGATGGAAGCTTGTAGGTCTTGGTTGCGAGTGCTTTCCATTGCGATATGGGGAGTGCTGGTAAGGGAAAATGGGTGGGTGGGACCATAGAAAAAGACTTATAAGTGATAGGTACCACTACAATTAGGGAGAAAAGGGGAATATAATGGGAGAGGTGGAAAATAACAACACTGGAAGGGGGTTGGGTCCACTGGAAAAAAGAATTGAAAATGAAAGGTATGAATGTGATCAGGGAGAAAAGGGGAATATAATGGGATAGGTCCCAAATAAGTGTGCCGACAGGACCACTATACTCATTTTTTTGTTTTACTCCAGAGTTATACTCCTATATGAAGAATACTGTAGTGTTGAAATGCCCAAATTCTTAATAGGAAGAAATGTGTAGTAATTTCGCAACCAGAATGTAGGAGGCACAATTGCATGGCAATAGATATCGTCTATTCTATTTATGTTTCCATCCCAAGGGTTAGGGTGTGTAGGGTGTCTAAAAACAAGGGTTTTCCCTGTGCTATAGCTCTTTGATATATGCGCAGGTTCCAACAGTAGTACTCGACCCAATATCTCAGGGAGCCAACTAAGGAAGCTAGATCATACCCTTAGCTGTACTACCCGACTACCTAGGTACTAGAGAGTATCTTCCTGAGTGTTGTTCTTGGTGGAAATATAATAGTTAGGTGAACGATTAGTTTATCTACAGAGGGCTTTAAGATATCCAGGGTGATCCATATACAGGTGTTGTTTGATGCGTTACCACTCGAAGGGGTACCAACATGGGTTACAAGGGTGGAAAACATATGTGCACTTAAAATCCACTTGTATTTCTTGCATCTATTACTCCCTAACCACGGGTTTATGTGCGTAATGATAGATCTTTGTAGCTTTAAGACACCAAAATACGTCTCTACCATGAAAAAAATAACCCACAATTTTCTGTTGAGGAAAGTGCTATGATACCACTTGCAATATTCCAGATATAATATGTATGCAGAATAGAAATATTTAGCAAGTAATGGCAGAAAAAAAATGATGTAACCAGACCAATATCAGAATAATACCAGAATAACACCAGAAAAGAGCACCTTTATTACTGATGGCAATGTTCACTTGCCTCTTCGAGGGGGAAACCTCCAACATAGTAGATCTCTATTACAATAATCTCCAAGAAAAAACTTCTCATATCCTCTACTCCTATTTATACTAAATCAATCTATCCAAAAGAACAATCTAGAAGAATATTCTTCTAGAAGCGAAAGCTTCTATTAGGTCTTCTTACATTTGACTTATTCTTCCTTATTTCTAGGACTTATTAATATTGGCCTTTATTACATGGAAATATATTATTATACCTATGTGAGGGGTTAGGGAGGTTAGGTCCCTAACACTTATCTACCCAAGGTGGTAGTTGTGGGTTGCAATCACACATCAATCAAATTTTGAACGATTATTGGGAAATATCGCCAATACTTCCGGGATATGCCCCCTTCACCCCTCATTATAACTGATTATTCATCCCTTCACTAGTATCTCCTCAAGTGGGTTCTGACCCCACTTTCAAGTGATTTTTTGGAGGCCTAGTGCTATTTGAGAGGAAGGAAATTACGTTAGATAGGACACATGCACTCTTTTTTGATATTCCCCCATGTAGAGTTAGGAAAAAAAACTATCAGTTACATATGGTTTTTATATGTATGATTGTCACCATTTGATTACATGAAATTTATGAATATATTATTTCGGTAATTTGTAAATAACTTATTATAATATCTCTTCTCATCACCATCATCACACATCCACACATATTCTAGAATCATAGGGGAACCACAACATCCCCATCATTCTAGATGCTAAAAAAACCTCCCCCCAATTTTGGAAGGTATCCCCCTGTTGGCCCTTGGGTATGGAAGTAAGTGAAGATTAAGGGAAAAAGGAAGGAATGTGAACTGTGCGGAAGACACAGTGACTATTACTGGTTCAAAGTGAGTAGAAGAGCAGAAAAGACAGAGAGAAGTACAAGAAATCAAGCCGTTGGAAAAGAAGATCAAGAATGATAGATCAACAAAGAAGATGGATCGTGGACAACTCAACAAGCAGGAAAAGCCATCGTTGGATGCCTTGGAGCACCGTGAAAAGAGGAAGGAAAGACAGGTTGGTGAAGCCATGAAATTGCAGGTCAAGTTGACCTAGGGTTTTAGACACCTAGGGTTTTGGTATCTAGGGTTTTGACACTCAGGGTTCGGCATAAGACTGTCGATGAGTGATTGTAATGTATAAATAAGAACCTAGATTAGGGAAGGGGGTTTGTTCTGAGTTTTTTTTTTTGATTATATGATGAGAAGAGATTGTTATTGAGATATAACCATTGTATTGTGAGAGTAGTCTGTATTGTAAGATCTTCAGCTGGGTGCAAAGATTAACCCTGGAGCTGGGTACGTAGGGAGGGGAGAAACAAAGAGAATAACAAAGAAGATCTACTAGCTAAGAGCGCAGACAAGAACTGTATGCTTTTGTCTTAATATATTATAAAACACAGTTCTGTGGACGTAGCCCTAGAGAGAGGGTGAACCATATATATCTTGTGTTGTGTGTGATTAATGCTGTGTTCTTTGTCATTTGATATACTGCTATTATATTACTATGTTAGATATGATAGATAGTTTTATAGAGTAGACCTAAGTTGGGAATTGATATATAGATGTTGTGTTTTTCTTGTATTAGATCCACTTGGTATTTCCTTTGGTTGTAGACATCTATGTCCTGCAACCCCCCCATAGTTACTTCGGGTGAGACTGCATCTACCTCGCAGGTGTTGCCAAAAGGGCCAATTGTTAGGGCTTGTTGGTGTGCTCTTGGAGCCTTAACCCTGGGTCTTCCCCTATGCCAACAAATGGTTCCATTGCTAGGACATGAATCTTCTTGAGGGAATGTCAAGGTGGTTTCCATCAAATACAGAGATTAAGAAGTGGATAGAGGATCAAGAAAAGGACATCGCTGAAGCCCAGAACAAGAACCCTAATCTTAGTATAGAGGATTGGTTAGGAAGATATATCTTTATTGATATACATGAGTTTTTCTTTGGAGGAATCCATCAGGAGCTGTACAAGTGGTTAGCTAGGTTAACAGATACCCAGTTTGAGATTAGATATAGACATCTTATGGTTTGGACGTCGAAACTGATCAAGAAGGTCAAGAGAGTCAATAACGCCATGTCACAAGCAGTAGATCACTGGTTTGATAGCACCATTGGAGGGTACATCAATGAGTTTGTTGTTGACAGAGTAGAGTCATATAGCCAAGCCAAGAGATATTTCTTCAAGGGATCCAGAGGAAATTTTTTACACTTCTTAAAGTTGAGGATCAAGATGCTATTGCATGAGAAGAAAATCTTGAAAATACAATAGTTGGTCAGATTGAAAAAGGTTAATGATCAAGAACTCAAACAATGATAATGATAGTGACACAGAGGCTAGACATACGTGTAGTGGGATAGCATTAAGAGAAGTTCCTCTTGCAAACCTATTTAAGAAGAGCTACAGGGATGAGGGTTTCTACAGTGGAGAAGAGGCAGATTTGATGGATGAAGAGCATTCAGAACCCGCTAGGGTAGTGGAAGGGAAAGTTGAAGAACCTTGCCAGGAAGAGCCAAAATATTCAGGAACTACGCTGACTGTTGAATTAAGTACTATCATTCCTCCTGTTGATTCAACAACATTAAGAAATCAGAGTAATCAGAGTCACCAGAGTGTTCAAAGCACTGTCACTAGAAACCCACCACATACTCAGTCAGGAAACCTAGGGAGATCTATGGAAGATGAGATGAGGTTACCCACCTTTAGAGAAGATGGATATGAAGACCCTGATCAACACTGGTTTCTCTGTGAATCTGTGTGGAGTATTAAGAATATCATCAATGAAGCTGTTAAACGAGCCCAGTTTAGGACTACCCTAAGAGATCGTGCATTGATTTGGTACATGAAATTTGTCCAAGGAGCTGCACCTAAACCACTGAATGCCATTAAGACTATGCTAATTGCCGAATTCAAGAAACCTAAGTCAGAATCATAGTGCATTACAGAACTAAAAGAAATCAAGAAAAACATAGTTGAACCTATGTGGGAGTTTGACCAAAGATTTAAGACCTTGAAAGACCATCTTAGTTTTCAAATCCTGGATGAGAAGAACAAGGAATGCTTCATTGCTGCTCTCTTACCACACATTAGAGTTCCACTGATGCAACATAAGATTTCTTTGTAGGTTGAGGCATTCGAGATCGCCATGAAGATAGAACTAGCCCCTATGGGAGAATCCAGCTCAGGTATGAGTCAAATCTTGAGTCATCTAACTAGCTTGTCTCTGTAGGTTGAAGATATGAATAAAGACAAGGGAAAATATAAGAGAGAATACATCTGGTGTACCAGATGAAAATCAGAAGGCCATGACAAGGAAAACTGTCCCCTATTTCATGAATACTTGGCCTTTGGATATCCGATCCCTTTGAAGCAAGTCACCCTACCTTGATGTGAGGTATATCGAAATAGACATTGCCCTAGTGAGTGCTATTACATGCAAAAATATTTTCATATACCCACAAATATGTATTGCACGTTCTGTAAGTCTGTGGGGCATGATGATCAGGATTGTAGGGCTTATGACCTCCTGCATGAAAGGTCAAGGGATATATACAAAATTCAAGGTGAAGTACATCAAGAAGGAAACACTACATAGTATAATTCTCTAGGAAGAGGAAAATTCAACCCTCGTGGTGGATTCAAAGGAAGAGGATGAGGAGGAGGTATGGGTCGAGGTCGAGGACAGATCATCTGTTACAACTGTGCACAACCAGGACACTTAGCAAGGGACTTTCGGAACCCTTGTACTACTTGCAGCTACTGTAGTTCATTCGAACATCTTACCGAAGATTGTATTGTATTACTAGCCAAACTTCAGGAGAGACGAGGACCTCAGTAGAACCCACAAGTGCAATTGATATACGTTGAACCTCGCGGAGAGGACCCCAAAGTCACTGTTATCACTAGAGGAGGCATTGTTATAGGAGAAGACAGAGTGACCCAGGGAAAGACTATAGAAGAATCAAGAGTTAGGAAATCTACAGAGAATAACCAAACGTTTGATGCAAAGAAAGAAAAACAAATGTTTGAGGAGGCAAGAAAAGAATTTAGGGATGGCCTTAGGGTCATTGCACCCTTAGATCCCGATGAAGGTCAGCGATACACAGAAACCATAAGAGAAGAAGACCACGCATATGAACTCAAAAACATATACAAATTAACAACCAGACAACAATATTACATTAATCCTACGGTGGATGGGAACCTAAGCTAGTGAAGTGACAATGCATGTTCGTCAGATTTAGAAGAAGCACTGGAGAAATAGCAGATCAAAATGTATGAAGTATCTACAAGGAGATGTGCTAGATTAACCATAGAAGTTCACTGGATCGACACAATAGTAAGTAACTTATGCACCTTTGATGGTCTAAATTATTTAGAAGCATTCTTGTTGGACTTTGAAGAAATTGTACCAAGACAACAAAGATTGTTGGCCATGGATGAGGCCTTGAAAGAAACACCAACAATATGGTGGGGGACACACAAAAACAACATCACAGACTGGGTACAATATCGTACTTTGATGACAACGCAATTCTCAGTGCAAGTAGAAGGCTGCAAAGTTAGGTACATAGGTCAAATCTATCTGAAGGTCCATTTGCGTAGTTGCGAGGAATCTTGGAGCAACATTCCTCAAGAGCAGTGGGTGCACAAATTCATTAACATGCTAGACACAACCTCTATCAACTGGTATCTTCAAGTAGAACTGTGCTTCATCACTACAGATTGGGAAGGTATGACTCATAATTTTTTAACTACCTTCTTATTCTAAATTCAATATCCTTCAGTAGATCAAGCGTTAGAGATTGTAGGACAAAAAGTATTTGAGTAGGCATCTAGCCTCCCTTTGGAACAAGAAGAGGACGAATGGGCTGCGCCTCTCCAGAAACTGCAAGGCTGTTACAACATCAATGCCGATGAAGATGATGATCCTATGAAGGTGAACATCACTGAAATAGAAGGCCAAAGAGACATATAAGGACTAGGAGTTGATCTACCTTTCATTGGATAGCTGATCAAGATCAAGAAATTCAATATTGGAACAGAGAAAACATTGAAGCTTGCGAATGTAGGAGACTATTGGGATGCTGCCACTATTGACAAGATCACAGAGTTACTGCATGACTATCATAACTTGTTTCCAACCAAGTTCGCTGATATGAAGGGAATTAAAGGGCTTGTGGGAGAGATGAGGATCCCTTTGAAACCAAATGCCAGGCTAGTCAAATAGAGACCCTACAGATTGAATCCTAAATATAAGGAGAAAGTGAAAATTGAGCTTGTCAGAATGCTAGAAGTAGGAATCATAGAACCTGTCAAAGAGTTAGAGTGGATTATCCCTATGGTGGTACAAGACAAGAAGAAAGAAGAGATCAGAATCTGCATAGATCTTATTAAACTGAACGATGCCTATTTTCATGACCCATTCCTAACACCATTTATTGATGAAGTGTTAGATAGCGTAAGAGGCCAGGAGGTATATTATTTTACAGATGGATTTTCAGGATACCATCAGATTCAGATTGCCAAGGAAGATCACCATAATACCACATTTTCCATAGAATGGGGATCCTACAAGTATACAGTCATGCCGTTGGGATTGAAGAATGTCCCAACCATCTTTTCCAGTGTGGTGGTCGAAGCATTCAAGGAGTTTCTACATAAATTCCTAGAAGCGTACTTTGACGATTGGACTGTTTTTAGTTTATTGAAAAATCATATTGAATGTCTAAGGCTAATGTTGGACAAGTTTAGGCAGTGTCAGATTGCATTAAACCTAAAGAAGTGCATCTCATTTTCACCCTTTGGAGTGCTGTTAGGTAATATTGTATGCAAGCAGGGATTGCTGGTAGATCCATCTAAGATTGCCATTATAATTGATCTGCCCCCTCCTACTTCATTTAAACAATTGCACACTGCGCTGGGACATACTGGATACTACAAGAAGTTCATTAAAGGATATGCATAGATTACAACACCCATGGAGAATCTTTTGAAGAAATACTGTCAGTTTCATTGGATAGAAGAATGCTAGCAGAGCTTCAACATGTTGAAACAAAAAATGGTTACTGCGCCTATCCTGGTTTTTCCAGATTGGAGCAAGGAATTTCATGTGCATGTCGATGCATATTCTATTGCATTAGGAGCTCTTTTAGCACAACCGGGAACAAGAGACATTGACCACCCATTAGCCTTTGCTAGTAGGAAGTTATCAACAATTGAGATCGATTACACCACTACTAAGAGAGAAGGGTTAGCCATGGTGTATGCGCTACAGAAGCTCCACCACTACTTGTTGGGAGGACACTTTAAAATGTTTACTGATCACTCCGTGCTGAAATACCTAGTCGACAAGACAGTGTTGGGGGGGAGAATATGCAGATAGCTTCTGCTATTTCAGGAATATGATTTTGAGATCGTGGTTAAGCCAGGAAGAATGAACAAAGGTCCTGATCACTTGTCAAGGTTGGAACATGGAGAAGAGCCTACTAGTTTGGAGGATAAACTTCCAGATGAACAACTATTGGCCATTAAAAAAATCAATGATCACTTCGCTGAGATAGTCCAGTTCCTATCAATGGGAATGGCACTTAGTGAATATACAATCACCCAGAAGAAACAACTAGTAGTGTGTGCTGCAGAATTTTCACTTATAGCTGGACATCTATACAAGATGGGACCTGATGAGATATTGAGGAGGTGTGTTATGGAGGAAATGCAACCATTGATCCTCACTGAAGCTCATGAAGACATTTCAGGATGACTCTACCCAGGGAAAGAAACAACACAAAAGGTTCTTAGAGCTGGCCTCTAGTGGCCTACCCTACACAGAGAAGCTAAGGACTATAACAGAGCCTGTGATGTATGCCAAAGAGTTGGAAAATTTTCCAGAAGAGATGAAATGCCTTTAGCACCAAAAATGACCCTACAAGCATTTGAGAAATGAGCCATTGACTTCATGGGAGCTATAAACCCACCAGGGAAGCACATAGCAGCAAGGTACATAATCACTGCGACATAGTACTTGACCAGATGGGCTGAAGCAAGAGAAGTTAAGGATTGTAGTGCAACTACATCTCTGTGCTTCATATTTGATGACATCATAACCAGGTTTGGATGCCCGATGATCCTTATGAGTGATCAAGGCACACATTTCATCAATAAGACTGTTGAAACCTTGACTGAGGAATTTGCAGTCCATCATCAGAAGAGCACACCTTACCATTCACAAGTGAATGGGATA
This sequence comes from Picea engelmannii, assembly GCA_009831015.1. Classification (NCBI taxonomy): domain Eukaryota; kingdom Viridiplantae; phylum Streptophyta; class Pinopsida; order Pinales; family Pinaceae; genus Picea; species Picea engelmannii. The sequence goes on from ML780055.1 coordinate 893,354, forward strand.
GTTGAATCATTCAACAAGATCTTGGAGACAATGCTAACGAATATTTTTAGTGTGAATAGGGATGACTAGGATTTAAGAGTACCAGTAGTACTATGGGCCTATAGAACCACTTGCAAGAAGCTAACAATGGATCTCCTTTTAAGTTGGTTTATGGTCTCGAAGCCATTGTCCCAATGGAATATTTGGTACCAAGCTTAGGAATCGCTGCGTTTATAGATATGGATGACACCGACGATGTTCAAGAGAGGCTCACACAGTTGGACGAACTAGAAGAAGACAAATTTATTGTAGGATTTCATCAACAGGTATAGAAGGAAAGAGAGAAGGCCTACCATGACAGACAAATAAAATATAAGGCATTTAAGCAAGGTGATTTGGTATTGGTATATGACAGTAAGTTCATGAAGCATCCAGGAAAGTTCAGAATGCATTGGCTTGGGTCATATGAGGTTTCCTATGTTACAGAAGGAGGAGCTGCGTAGTTGAAGACTTTGAATAGAGAATGGAAGGAAGGAATAGTGAATGGGAGCCGGTTGAAATTGTATTACGAAAACCAACTTCCTCATAGTTCTCAGTAAAATCACGAGGACAAGGGTCTAGGTACCAGGTGCAGTTGAAACTGGGTACTAGACACAAAAAAGACAACCTGCACAAGGAAGGAAGGGAGGAATAGAGTTGAAAGCACAGGCTACCCTGCACAGTCTGAAGTTGAAGTAAAACATAAGGATCAAAGCTGAAGTGCCTCAGGACAAGTCACAGGTGAGTGTTGGGGGCTTGTTGGCCCTTGGGTATGGAATTAAGAAAAGGTTAAGGTGGAAAGGAAGGAATGCAAACTATGCGAAAGAGACAATGACTATTACTGAGTTGAAGTGAGCAGAAGAGAAGAAAAGATAGAGAGAAGTAAGAGAAAGCAAGCCGTTGGACGAGAAGATTGAGGATGAAAAATCAACAAAGAAGATGGATCATGGACAACTCAGCAAGCGGGAAAAGCCACTATTGGATGCTTTGGAGCACCGTGCAAAGAGGAAGGAAAGACAGGCTAGCGAAGCCCTGAAAACACAGGTCAAGTTGACCTAGGGTTTTAGACACCTAGGGTTTTGGTATCTAGGGTTTTGGCACTTAGGTTTTGGCCTAAAACTATTAGTGAGTGATTGTAATGTATAAATAAGAACCTAGATGAGGGAAGGGGGTTCGTTTTGAGTTTTTTGTTCGATTATATGATGAGAAGAGATTTCTATTGAGAGAGAACTATTGTATTGTGAGAGAAGTCTATATTGTAAGATCTTCAACTGGGTGCGAAGATCAACCCTACAGTTGGGTGCGCAGGGAGGGGAGAAACAAAGAGGAGAAGAAAGAAGATCTGCTAGCTAAGAGTGCAGACAAGAATTGTATGCTTTTGTCTTAGTATATTATAAAGCACAGTTCTGTGGATGTATCCCTATAGAGAGGGTGAACCACGTATATCTTGTGTTGTTTGTGATTGATGCTGTATTCTTTGTCATTTGATATACTGCTATTGTATTACTGGGTTAGATCTAATAGATAGTTGTGAGGAGTATATATACGTTGGGATTTGATATATAGATGTTGTGTTGTTCTTGTCTTGGATCCACTTGGTATTCCCTTTGGTTGTAGACATATCTGTCCTGCAACCCCCCCATAGCTACTTCAGGTGAGACTGCATCTGCCTCGTAGGTGTTGCCGAAAGGGTCAGTAGTTAGGTCTTGTTGGTGTGCTCTTGGAGCCTAAACCCTGGGTCTTCTTCTATGCCAACACCCCCACTTGGATGATACATCAACACATCCATCAAATACACCGGTTAGTGCTACAGTTCTAGGATATGTATTTTTTGGATCTACCTTGCTTGGCACCACTATCCATAGCACTTCACCTAGTAGTCCTCCACCACAAGGAGGAGTAACTCAGCCTTCGTCGCAAGGTACAAGATCCCAACCATCCTTACATGAAACATTTTATCAACCACAAAATTGTAGATTTTAACCTTGTACAATATTTACTGCAAACAAATTTTCAATAAAAGAATAGAAAATATACAATGGAAAATACACACATTACACAGAGATTTTCCCCTTGGAAACCCAAACCAGGAAAACCAACATATTCTATATTCATTCATAGTGATACATTGCTTACAATACAATATAAATATAGGATCCATTGGCATCCAAAAAACTAACCCAATGACCTGAATTAGTCAACAACCCTAATTCCTTAATCGGGAATAGAAAACTGTCGACAAAAACCATGTGCCGAAAAACCACCCAACAATGGACATGAAAATCGAGGCAATAATGCAACACATTTCCCCAGGAAAAATTCTTTTCTTGAGGGTGCTTCCCCTAAAGCCTCATTTAACCCCCAAAAGGGGGGCCCAAAATCTCTCCCTCAAACCCCCTTCCCTGCCCGATGAAATGTAACAAACACTAGAACTAGTCATGCAAAGAATATAATACATACCCAACATTCTCCCACCTGTTGTTTTCTTTGTATACAAGGGGTTACAGGGTTACATTGTCAACAATTCAAGCAAACAATTCCCTTGGATATTGTACACCAAGAGAACTTCTCAGTGCTCACATATGTTTTTAATGAATCTGCATCATTCTTCAAAGTGTCCACCTTCATCAACAACACTTTCTTTTCTTCAACCATGTCTCTCACAAAGTGATATTGATTATCAATATGCTTTTTCTTTGAATGATAAGCCGAGTTCTTCACCATACAAATTGCACTATGAATGTCACAATCTATCCTTACAACTTGTTGTACCAACCCAATACCTGAACATTGTTGGATTACTGAGAGGGGGGGGGGGGTTGAATCAGTAATGGGAAATTATACCAATTATTAATCCTTTAAACCAAAATGTATATTCTTTTACTTATTCAACCATGTTCATTTGTTCATCATCAATTTCTTACTGTATCATAAGCATTAACATTCATCAATGCATAATAAACAATAAAAGAATGGGCTATTCAAATCATGAGAATTATTGGTCTGTTGCGACTAATACTCATGGATATGGGTCATAGATTAATGACTTACTCTACGCATTTAATCCCAAAAATGATATCTAATATGTTGCACTGTGGAAGCCCCTGTATGCTTAAATAACAAACACATCCACACAATGAAGAGTACACCGATATTTACATGGAAACCTAATGTGGGAGAAAACCATGGAATGTTTCTCTTATATATCAAAAATTGCATTCAAGGAAGCACCAACTTCCAATTCTCCAGCTACAAATGGAAGGAGGCTCAGACCCCCTAGTTTCTCAGGCTACAACCTAAGGGAATATCCAACTCCCCAATTCTCTGGCTACAACTAGAAGGAGGCTACAACCCCCTATGTTCTCTGACTACAACCAGAAGGTAGCTACAACCACCTATCCTTTCCTGTCCAACCACCTTGAAATATAAGTAGAATGATGGAACCACTGTCCAACTGTCACTGTGAGATATAGTGCTATAAACCTGTACCAATCTATGCTGCTGACTTGTAATCAACCTGTGCTACTATCCTGTAACCAACCTGTACCTATGCCTTGTCTGTACCAACAAAAGTAATACACCAAAAACATGTACCAATACTCTCCTCAATATGTCAAATCGGATAACATAGATCTCATACCCAAAATCACTAGAATATCACTCAAACCATGTGCTAACAATGCACATCAATCATGTACATCAACCATGTGTTGGCGCGAGTTTGTTCAGACCAAGGTCCTTCTCAAGTTACCAACAAAAGGCACCGTGTAGTCTAGAGTGTTGGCATTTTCATCCCCTCCAAAGAGAAGAAGTATCACCTTAAGTGCTGCTGAGACAGATAGATAGGGAAGGGCAGGGAGAAGACTACAAAAGATACATAGATTACTCAGAACTCACTTTAGTTATTGCGCAATCAAAATTATCAGATCAGAAACATATAAATATAAGAACCAAATCTACTGGTATTGCGAGCATCAGTTAACCATAAGAGCATCAATTATAACTCATAATCTATACACAAAGACTGAAATGGTTAAGCAACCATGTAAAGACACATCAGATTTGAAAATTGAACTCTTCTTCATATCATCGTCAAATATCTTTCTTACATTACAAACTCAACATTACATAGAAACTACAATACAAAATCTTGGCTCCAGACCTTAGCCACATAATCTTGATTTCCCAGCCAATAAGTTGCATTCATTTCAGACTCTACTCCTATTGATTTTACAAAAAAACCTTGGACAATGCCCATGGACCTGGCTTTGATTGACACAACTCAACTTAACAACATCAGCTAATGACCAAAAATGAATGAGCGAACTAATCAACCAACCAAACAATTAACCCTTTTTCAATTATATTCTGTCCTATGTATAGCTGGGTTATGTCTTCTTGTTCAGCTTGCACATATTCTTGTTCTGTTGTAGCTGTCTTTTGTTTAGATGGTGTTGCGCTGGCTTCTGCAACTATTTTCTGTTGTTCTTCCTTCTGGCCTATGATGGAGGTTGTGCGGCCAACACTTGTGCAATTCTTTCTAAAAAATGAAGGGCCCAACAGGCTCCGACCACAATCCTTGACTCGTCCTCAAGTCAAGAACTTGGTTCCTTCACATTCTCTAGGAGAAACTATTGCTTACCCTGATCTGGATTTTCCTCTTCTTTGAGGTCTTTTGTTTGTGTCTTTTCTTCCTTCACTTCTTCAAATGAAGGGCCCAATTTTGGAATGAGCTCTAATGCTCTGTGCTTTACTCCATGAAATATTTTAACTTTGTCTTTCCATTTCCAGGCAAGGAGTGATGCTTCAGCCAAGAACTGTTGGGTCATCTCTTTGTTGTACTCCTTTCGCTTGGATGCAACCAAGAAGTTCCATTTGGAGTCAACTATTACATCGACCTGGTGCATCTGCATATAGGCGGTTTGAATCACCGGTCGAAACTTGTACAACTCTTTCTTGGCTACTGATTGCGCTTCATAGAGGGAATTTAGTTCATTATCGGACTGCTAAATTTGGTCAAAAATTGGCTTCTTCTCCATGGGGTCCATTGTGACCGCAACTTCCTCTTTTAGAACCTGGATCTTTATGTGCACTTCCTCCAAGACTTGATTTCTTCGAGCAATGATACCCATCCAATTGCTAACTTCCTTAAAGATTCTGGTGTAGTCCATGGTCTGTTTGTGTAGTGCCACTTGGGCATTGTTACCTTTCATTATTATCTTCTGCATTTTTTCCTGCAGCTGCCGAGGTTGTTGTTGGTCCCCGGTTTTGACCATGTTCTTTGCCCATACTACATACCATTGACCTCCAACTACATGCCAGTACCACCCTTTTTGACCTCCTTTTGATATAATCAACATCCCTTTACCATTCAAAGGGGTCACCTAAGGTATCTTTGAAATTCAAGCTATTATTATGCATTTTTAATACTTTAAATTGATAATTGGACTAATATCACTTGGGTAGGTACCATTGCCATTCTTGGAATAGGTTGCCGGTACCTGGTACCAAACCGCACCGTGGAGGTACCAGTGGAGCAGTTCGAAATCGATGCATCATGGCATGCGTTATGGTTCGAAGGAGAGATAACAGAGTCACCAGCCAGCTGGAGCCGTTGCCACAGAGTGGTCAAGAGTATAATGATCAACCTGGATCGATTGTTCTTCGTCCTATACACCTCGTGACACTACGTGTCACAAAGTTGTGATTTACGTTTTTAATTGATTCCACAACCATTCTCGGATCAGGGATCCGTTGCTTTACATTTTCTTTTGTCTAGACCGTTACAAAGACAATAAGACTGTTATATAAACCTGTGTTCATTGCTGAGAACGGGTTACGATGACGACGAATAAGTGCATGTTTTATTTTTAGGATAGCATTCAAATAAAGACTAGATGCTTGCCTGCACATATTGTGTATCAGCTCGAAGTTTACCAACCCTGGTTTGACAATTTAGTGATTCAGGACACTTAAAAGCTTCAATTTAGTAGCCTGACATTTTTGGCACCGTTGCCGGGGAGCTGTTTAAAGGGTAAGAAGACAGTTGTTTTGATTAGCTTTAGAATGCACTTAGCTTGGTTTGGTGTGTTAGCAGGTTGATAGTAAGAGCAGCTGTGGAAACAAAAGGGTGAGAAACCAGCATATCAGTTCTCACAGGTACTCTGAAACTCAATCTTAGTTTTTCATTTCATTTTTAATATGATTTCATGAGAAATAGAGATCCTAGAGGTAGATTTATAAAAAATACAAAACCCCAAAAAGAAGAAGAGACCCCCACTAAAAGAGCGATAGAAACTGAGACTGAAATTCCGGGCGAGGAAACTGTAGAACAAAATCCAGAACCAGGAAATACCATACATCAGCAAACTCACAATCTTGATGATTCAGCCTTAGACAACACAGTTGACCCAGAGAGAATCCACCACCTGCTCACGGACCCTAACTCTGTAGTTTCACAGATAGCAGCTACAACTGTGACATTGAAGGACATAGGACCCTCAAGAAGAGCAATAGGAGGTAAAACTTCTGACAAAAAGAATCCAGAAAGGTGGGATTTCACACCCTCACCAAAGAAAGACCGGATTGTATACACCATTCTTGGTAATCCTTTCACCATGGGAGACAGAAGGGGAAATATACATGAGGAACTTCACATTGAAAATGAAGGTGAAGGACAAGCAGAGAATGAAGTGGCATCAGAAACGACCTTTGGATTTCCTATTTTGGACGTAGTCAAGAATGTCACTATGAAAAACATCCCACTTTCAGCACTGCCAACCTTCCATGGGAAACATAGTGAGGAACCAGATGTCTTTATCTTCGAGTTCGACATCCTGTGCAGGAGTTATAATTATCTCCAAGATGCGCATAAACTGAAGTTATTCCCTGCCACCCTGAAAGATGCTGCATTACGCTGGTTCATGAGTTTGGGAGAATATAGCATTAGATCCTGGGAAGATATGAAGACAAAATTTTTAAAGAAGTACCAGGACTACTGCAGAACCAAGGAATCTTGGAATGACATCTTCAAGCTGCAACAACAAGATGAATAAAGCCTTGAGGATTTCCTAGAAAGATTCATCTTTACCCTTCAAAAATCTAAATACACTGATCTCCAGGAGGAAGCAATCAAGACTCTTTTCTTGAAAGGAGTTTTGGAGGAATACATCGATACCCTCAACCTAATGGCTGCAGGGGA